>CM077506.1:10049145-10273939 GCA_039654745.1 Houttuynia cordata
TAATCACTCTTTTCGGAAGGAGAAATGTACATGTCCAATAAAGCTGCATACCGTTAAGAACAGACTTTACAAGTTGCAGATGACCAGCATATGAGAGTAAACAAGTCTTCCAACCATTGATTCGGCCTTTTATGCTATTTATGAGAGGGAGGCAGAGAGAATAAGATAGCTTTTTTGAACTAAATGGCAATCCCAAGTATTTGATCAGCAATTCTCCTACTTAGAAACCAAACACGTCAATAATAGATTCTTTATAGATGCAAGAGGAAGAAAAGAAGAGAGAGCTCTTTAAAATGTTTGATTCTAAGCCAGAGAACCTAGCAAATTCCCGCAACACATCCCTTATGCCAATCAATGAAGTAATGGATTCCTCCGAAAACAATAGTACGTCGTCCGAAAATAATAAATGAGAGACTTTATGAGCATTCTTAAATATAGGAGGAATGATTGTACCTGCATCCACCTTTTGGTCCAAAAATAATGTAAGTGCTTCCATACAAAGGATAAAAAGAAGAGGCGAGAGTGGACATCCTTGACGAAGGCCACATTTACTTTTAAAGAATCCAAAATTGCACCCGTTGATGAGGACACTGAAAGAAGCTGTTGAAACACATTCCATCACCCATGAAATCCAAATATCATCAAATCCCATTTGGTTTAAAACAAGAGCTAGAAAGTCCTATCTAACTATATCAAAAGCTTTCCGAAGATCGACTTTTAAACAAACCCGCCTCGGCCCAGATTTGTGATGAAAATTAAGGACAATCTCATGCGCCAATAAAATATTTTCATTAATAATTCTGCCCTTGGTAAATCATGACTGATTGAGGCTGGTAAGAGATGGAATAACCTCAGAGAGGTGCGCTGCCATTACCTTTGAAATACATTTATAAATGTAGTTGCATAAAGAGATGGGTCTAAAATTATCAAAAGACTTAGCACCTTGAACCTTGGGGACCAAAGATAAGAATGAAGCATTTAATGCTTTAAGGAGTTTACCATGCAAAAAGAAATGCTTCACAGCTGCAAGAAAATCATCTCCAACCAGATCCCAAAAGTGAACAAAAAATTCTCTAATGAAACCATCTGGACCAGGAGCTTTGTTATTGGGAAAAGAAAGCACTGATATATGTAAAATATACACATTTTTATATGCCTTTCTACCTATATATTAGTTGTAATTTCAATTAAAATAAGGATAATTAATGGTTTTTTAGTGTTAAGTGAATAATTAGGAGTTTGGTAATTAAATGCGCTTAATTGAATTATTTAGATGCATTAATTTGTTTTAATAGATTTATATTTTATTATGCGTCTAATTACAATTTAATTTTATTTATGCAGGCTTTAGAGCTCCAAATTAGATCGCCGAATGTGAAACGCATTAAACAGCTCATGTGAAGATATCGAAGATCCAACGGACGTGGTTGCTACGACGGGTTTTAACCCAATAAAAGAAAAGAAAAAAAAAGAAAAAAGTCCGGAATTGAACCAATTTAGCTATTCAATGGTTCGGTTGAAGAAAAAAAAAGAAAAAAAAGGACTCGAGCCGATGGCTCGGGCATTACCCAGGACAGAGAGCTCGAGCTCTCTGCTAGAACGCCTGCGATGGGGGTCAGCAATAATGGCGGTCAAAGCGATGGGTCAGGGCGGCCGATGGTGGAGAAGACGCTCGGTGGTGAGGTCGACGACGGCGACCCAACATCGGATAGAGGCGGTTGTTGGCGACAGTCATGGTGCCGGAGAAGAAGACAGTGAGGACGATTGGTTGAGCGTTCATGGCAGCTGACAGATGACGACAGGGCCCTGACAAATGGGTCTCGACGATGATTTTGGGTTTCACGGTGAAATACGGCAGCGAGGGTGTTCAAGACGACAACGCCAGTGCGACGGTGGGCTCGAGATTTAGACCGTGACAGAAAGGGGGCGTTGCTCTGCTCAAGCGCCGGAGGAGGAGGAGGAGGCAAACGGCGGAGATTGCAGACAATGGGTCTCGACTGTGGCGAACGCGGCAAATGGGCGACGGTTTTGGCTTGATTTGGAAGGGCAGAAGGATGGAAAGCTCCTGCTTTGGATGGTATTGAATATGGAAAATTGATGCTTTCAGAAAGAGGGACTCATCTATAAGAGAAGTCGAAAGGGGGGGTGGTAATGTGATGCGCTGAAGGGAGCGGGGCTCTGTTTTTTGGGCTTTGCCAGAGGGAATTAGAGGGTTTTGGTGGAGGCTGGATCTGTCATGTCACGCCCCAAATTTTCAACCCCAAAATATGCGGAAGCGATAAACCAATGAAGGTAATAGGGTCACAAATCTGGGATGGACCGAATACTCGATTCATCACCATAAATCCCATATACATACACGGGAATAGCAGGATCAAAATGACGTAAACAGATGTTCAAAAACTACAGAAATGAAATAACTAAACGTTTGAACTATCTTACACTTTTCAAGTATTTTCACGAAAGCGAAAAAAAATTAACGAAGTGACACGCAGGCCACGGAATAACCAAAAACCAAAAGTCCAACAATAACAAAATAACTACTATGCTATCCAGTCTTCACGACTTCACGATCACCAACCTCCGCGCCACGAATATGCTGATCACACCTCTTCAGCCTTAATCCCTGCATCAGAAGATGCGTGAGTATTCTAGAGGAAATACTCAGTAGGATGCTAGAAAAACTCACAGTAGAAATAGGCAATAAAGGAACCAATAATAAGCAGGTCCGATAACTCAGAATAATCATAACGCAGGTGATACTTACCAGGAAAAAATACAACACCCAAAATATCTCGCTGATCAGGGTGGAATAAAGCACAGTAATCAATATGACTCCCGACTTCCGAAGAGTAAGGAGATAAGCAAAATATCTGATCTGGACAACCAATGTGTCGAAGATGACAATTTCTGCTCTCTGATCAGTCCACTTCCTCTATGGACTTCAATTCCAGAATATCCTAGAGGTTCTACTTAGGAACCCGGCCATGCGTCTAGGGATGCTGGCCCCATCGGTGCTTACGGGCACAATGGGCAGAGATTGCAGACCTTTCGTAATGTCTAACAATCTAAAGCGCACGCGTTGCCGTCATCGGCTGAACTACAGAGGTTCATAATCATCGGAGACCACCATGGGTCTAGCTATGGCTCGTGAGCATACTAAGATTCAATCTAAGAGTGTTCAACAAAACTCTTAGTGGAGAAACAGTTTACATGGAACTGGATTTGTCTAACCACAACTAAGGGCATTCTCATGAATTAACAATTTCAGGAATCAGACTCTCAAAGGAGTACAATGGAATTCTCAGAATTTAACAATGACTGACTCTCAAGAGATTAACCAACAACCGGTCTGTGCCCATGCAGGAGCTGACTCGAAACTGAACCCTTCGGTATAGACTCAGTCAACGTCATCACCAAGCACTATTGCAATCAAGATCATCCCTGATTCTCAAGACTTTGAAGTCAATGTCTCTCAAAACTTCAAGGGTAGAATTGGAAAGAATGACCCTATACTAACATCAGGGTTTCAAGGGGTCGAAGACGCGCGATGTTAGACACCGCGAGCAAAGACATCGTTGACCACGACATTTGGGATAGAGACAATACTCCACACATGATACTATCATAAGTACCCTCTGAAATTCTTATGCCATAATACCCTCCTTGTGTTATATAATATATATACCTATAATCTTAGCATTGCGTTTTATTTATAACGGCAAAAGGACACTGTTATGGACACAACAGCTCCATTCCCGGATTTTCTCCAGCCTACACAGAACTTAATAGTCCCTGAAATTTTTATGGAAGACAGCCCTATGTCTGTAGATCATTATCTAATTTACGGAATAATTTTCCGAAATTTCTACAATTAGTTATGAATTTTTGAATGCAGTCTGTTGGTGCAGGTTACATCCTGGCCGAGAGCACTATACTAAGTAATAATCCAATTTCCACTTGTTGTTACTAATTCTAATCATAACTAAAGTCTTTTAGACTCAAAACCCTCTCCCATTAGGCCTTTATTAGCTTCTGGTCAGACCATTAATTATGTATTAATCCACCTAATAATCTCTTTTTAAAACTATTTTACATCTTAGCCTTAATGATTCAATAACCCGCAAACTGGACAATTTTTCCCGGACACTATGGCTTCTGGTCAGACCTAATAACAGTGGCCTTAGGGTCCATGAGCAATGACCCATAAGTATTGTCACTTTCATCTTGCTAATACATCCATTAATCTCTTTTAGATAGTCTTATTGCCTATGTACGATAATAATTAAGGCAAACACTACATAAAGTAGACAGCTTTATCAGGACACAGAAACAACACTGTTAAGCATGAAAAATACACATTTTTATATGCCTTTTTACCTATTTGTTAGTCATGTTTTCTAATTAAAATGAGGAATAAAGTGAATTTTAGTCATTTGTTTAGTAATTAGGAATTAAACAAATAAGGCTCTCTAAATTGCTCAATTTAACACTGTTCCGTAATTTTATAAATATTTGGTACGTCTAATTTGGGACATACTTTATTTTGTATAGGTTCAAATGTTCGGACTGCAGAACAGCCAAATTGACGCCAATAGACGGGTTTTGAAGTGCCAAAGCGACCCAAGAGCTGAGATAACGTGCAGAGAAGATCTAAGTCGTTGATGTTCACTGATGAAGAAGACGGGCGTGAAATCAATGGATGAGCGTTCAGATTTGATTCGACGAATGACATTGATACAACGGGTTTTAAGAGAAAGAAAGAAAAAAAAAAGAAGAAATGAACGGGGTCAGTCGTCGGGCCGGGTCAATGAAAAAAAAAAGAAAGAAATAGAAACCCGAGCGAAAGCTCGGGTGTCTTCTTTCTAAAACAGAGCAGCGCCTCGAGCTTCTGCTCGAGGCGATGGACGGCGGCGGTTCTGGGTTCCGGCGGTGATGCAATCACAGCGACGGTGAGGTGGCTGAGCTCACGATCGGGGGAGAGGTTGAGCATCAACGCAACGAAGATGGAGAAGAAGCGACGGCAAGGCCATGGGTTCTGATTCTGTCGAGGAAGACGGTCACGGCGAGGCAAGGTGGCGGTGCTTGTGGACTGAGGTCGACGGCGACTATGGAGCACCAGAGGGCCAACAGAAGTGCGGAGACTGTGGAGGACGGCGGCAAAGAACAGACCAGCAGATGTGAAGGGTGCTCGATTGGGAAGGTTTCAATTTGGAAAAAAACGCATGTGACAAAACCGAATCGAGCAAGACAAGTTTCCAATCTATTTCAGAGTGGTAAGTCCCTAATTTCGATTTGATTTGAGATGACAAAAGGGTCGGATTTTGTCTCGGATTGGGAAGTGCAATTTTTGGGTATTTTGAGTTCTATTTCGAGAGCACTCAAAGTTGGAATTTTTACTATCAATTTGGACTAGTATTAAAGAGCAAATGGCCGGATATAGAAGAAGGACTTGATTTGGAAGGACTGGTTGCTGGATTTGGAAGAGGAGAGCTGTTTTGCAGTTCATATAAAAACAGAGACATAGCAGAGGGGAGCCGTCCGACAGAGAAGACGACCAACAGTGTTCTCTTCCATTTTTTTTACAGTTCGAAATTTTATTTTTCTTCTTTTGTTCCACCTTGGCTGTTGTTGCAATCGGTTCCTGTTAATCGAGCAACAAAGGAGACTTGTCTGACAGCAGTGTTTACAATTCCAGTTCAAGAGGAACAGTAACTTTGCTTTTCTATTATCTTAAACTCTTGTAAGTTAATTTAATTTTCATTAAGATGAATTTTAATGTTTTTGCAGTTAAATTCCTTAGTATGAGTAGCTAAATCCTTGTCTAGGGCTGAGATGAGGCCATGATTAGTTGTAGGAATAGTATTCATGTGATGCAATTGCTATTTCAAATTAATGCGTTTTAACGATTGTTATTCTCAAATTAATTGCATTGGGTTATATGTTTAACATGCTATTTGGATATTACTTGTTATTTATCAAATGATGGATACATGTAATGATTTGAATTTCATCTGTTGATATGCAAGAGAATACAAAATTTTATTTAAAAATCTATATGCTTTAATGCTGAAATTTTCCGTAGGAGAATAGATTGAATTCCAATTCTCTACGAGATAATCGTGAAAACAATTGCTGATTTTAAAAGGAATATTCCTATGATTGTCATGTGCTGATTCTTATGCCCTAGTGTTTTAAATTCTTGATTAAAGTTTCAATTTTTATTTGTCAATTAGTTTCTTTTTCATAGATTATTTAATTGCCTTTCGATTAATTTCTTAGTTAAAGCTGTTTAATTGCATTGAGTCTTCGATTAGTCGTAGTTATAGTGAATCAAATCAATTTAATTCTTCAACAAGGGTAATAATCTGATCTTCGAATTAGAATTCCAAAAACACAAGTCCCTGTGGGTTCGACCTCGTAAGAATTGTGCGACTATACTCCAAACACGATTCGTACACTTGCGAGTAAAATTAAGAGATTAATTAAAATAACAACAAGTCTTTGGCGCCGTTGCCGGGGACTTGTAGGAAATCAAATTCTAAGACTAATTTTACCCTTGCAGTTAATTTTAGGTCAAAAAAATAAAAAAAAAATTTAAAAAATTAAAAATTTTAAACACGTGAGAGTTGATTGACGGTGGATGACCACGTGGACTCGTGATCACACACTGCGTCTGGTTAGCAGTAATTCCAATCCTTTAGAGAATAGTGAAACTAAAATTGATCTTTCATTCAAAATGGAAGATCAACCTTAGAAATCTCTGAGGGAGTTATTTTCTCCGATCACAATCAACCCTCCATCTTGCATAGTGTTGCCTGCAACCTCTGCAAAGCATTTTGAACTAAAACCTCAGATAATTCAACTTTTGCCCAATTATCATGGTCTTAACAGAGAGGATCCTTACATGCATGTAAAGGATTTTCTAGAATTTGTGCAACTTTTAGGTTTACAGACTTCTCTGATGAGTCTGTTCGTCTGCGCCTTTTCCCATTCTCTTTGAAGGACAAGGCCAAGGCATGGTTAAATTCTCTTCCTGCTGACTCTGTCACAACATGGGATATGTTGGTGAGCAAATTCTTATCCAAATTCTTCCCAATGGCCAAAACTAATGAATTAAAAAGAGAAATCACTGACTTCATGGAAGATGAAAATGAAAAATTTTATGAGAGTTGGGAAAGATTTAAAGACCTTTTACTAAAATGTCCACATCATGGGTTTGAAACATGGAGGTTAATACAACACTTTTATAATGGCTTAACTCAAACACATCGCAACATGATTGAATCAATGAATGGCGGTGCTTTCTTAGACTTGGGAGGTGAAGCAGCTTATAACTTCTTAGAGCGATTAGCTGAAAGGTCCCAACAGTGAGATTTTGCAGGTCATAGGGAGAGACAACATCAAGCTCCTAAGAAGGGAGGTCTCTACGAAATCAAAGATGATGTAGATGTTAAGGTCAAACTCGATGCGCTAACTAAGAAAATAGATGCCCTGAGTTTGAACCGAAGCATCAATGCCCTCAACATGAATGAAGCATGCTCTGTGTGTGCTAGCCCGATGCATACATCTCTGAACTGCCCTTCAATGAATACTTATCCAGAACAAGTCAATGTCCTGAATAATTATGGGAAGCCGACAGGCAATCCTTTCTCTGAAACCTACAATTCAGGTTGGAGAAATCATCAAAATTTCTCCTGGAGACAAAGTCAACCACCTATGAATGTAGGTGGGCAGCCTATGCAACCCATGCATAATCAGTTTAGGTAGAGCAACCCACCTTATCCAGCTTTGTCTCAACCTCCTACCCAATATCAACAACCTATCACTCAATCTCAGAGTCTTACACAAAAACAATCCTCGTTAGAGGACACTCTCAAATCTTTCATCCAATCCACAAGCCAAGTTATTTAGTCAACTAACCAAGCTATGCTGGAAATGAAAAACTCTACACATATGAATACTCAAGCAATTGCTAAGTTAGAGACTCAAGTTGGTCAATTGGCTACTCAATTAGCAGAAAGAGAGAGAGGGAGATTCCCTAGTCAACCTGTGCCTAACCAGAAGGGCCAATTCTCCATTGGTAGTAGCTCTAATTCTTCACAGAATGAGGAACATGTTCAATCAGTTATTACCCTTAGGTCTGAAAAGCAAATTGATAATAAAATTGAAATGTCTGAAAAAGAAAGTGAGAACACTAAGACTGAAATAGAGACTAAAGATTCTTCTCCAACTGTCGACAGTGATTCTCCACCTAGGAACTTTGTACCTAGGGCACCTTATCCGCAAAGATTAGTCAATCCTAAAAAAGGTGCACAATATGGAGATATTCTAGAAGTGTTTAAACAAGTGCAAATAAACATTCCTTTTCTAGATGCAATCCAACAAGTGCCTTCATATGCAAAATTTTTAAAAGATCTAGTCTCTGTCAAAAAGAAAAATAATGTTCCTAAAAAGGCATTTCTAGCAGAATAAGTCAGCTCTGTCATTCAATGTAAATTTCCTATCAAATATAAGGACCCTGGTTGTCCCACAATTTCATGCATGATAGGGAAATATCAAATTGAGCGAGCCTTGTTAGATCTGGGGGCAAGTGTGAATTTATTGCCCTACTCTGTGTATGTGCTATTAGGTCTGGGAGAGCTAAAACCCACTTCAATGACACTTCAATTAGCAGACCGTTCGGTTAAAATTCCTCGAGGTGTTGTTGAGGATGTTTTGATTAAGGTTGATACATTTTATTTCCCTGTGGACTTTGTTGTCCTTGATACTCAACCTGTTCCGAACATAAGTGGGCAAATACCTGTCATTTTGGGTCGTCCATTTCTGGCTACATCTAATGCTATCATTAATTGCAGAAATGGAGTGATGCAAATTTCTTTTGGGAATATGAAGGTGGAATTGAACATTTTTGACATCAGTAAACAACCACCTGACACGGATGATGTGAATGAAATAAACCTGATTGAAACACTTGTCCATGAAACATTTCTTCAAACACATTCCCAAGATCCTTTAGAGGCATGCTTAACACATTTTGGTTGTGAATTTGATATCGATCAGTCAATTGAACAAGTAAACTCATTGCTTGAGTCTGTACCTCTGATGAGTACTGAATGGTGGCAACCAAAAGTGGAGCCTCTTGCCTTATCATCATCACCAGTAGTTCCATCCAGTGTTGAGCCACCTAAATTAGACCTGAAACCATTACCTGATACTCTGAAATATGCCTATTTAGGTCTTGCTGAGTCCTTACCTGTCATTATTGCATCTGACCTAGATGTGGCTCAAGAGCGTAAATTACTTGATGTTCTTGTAAAGCACAAAGAAGCCATAGGGTGGACCATTGCAGATATTAAAGGCATCAGTCCCTCTATTGTTATGCATAGAATTCATTTGGAGGATGATGCCAAGCCTTCTCGTGAATCCCAAAGGCGTCTTAACCCTGTAATGCAAGAAGTTGTTCGAGCTGAAATCCTTAAGCTTTTAGATGTAGGAGTTATCTACCCAATCTCTGATAGTAAATGGGTAAGTCCTGTTCAAGTTGTACCGAAAAAGTCTGGCATAACTGTTGTGAAAAACGATGCTGATGAATTAGTACCAACTCGAGTTCAAACGGGTTGGCGTGTCTGTATTGATTATAGGAAGTTGAATGCTTTGACAAGAAAAGATCATTTTCCCCTTCCTTTCATTGACCAAATGCTGGAAAGGTTAGCAGGACATGAATATTATTGTTTCCTTGATGGTTATTCTGGTTATAACAAAATTCTCATAGCCCCTGAAGACCAAGAAAAGACCACTTTCACGTGTCCTTTTGGTACCTTTGCCTACCGTCGCATGCCCTTTGGGCTATGCAATGCACCTGCTACCTTTCAAAGGTGTATGTTGAGCATTTTCTCTGATATGGTAGAGCGATTTTTAGAGGTATTCATGGACGATTTTTCTGTCTTTGGGTCTAATTTTGATGAATGTCTGCACCATCTATCTTTAGTGTTAGTGAGGTGTAAAGAGAAGAATCTGGTACTTAACTGGGAGAAATGTCATTTTATGGTTCAAAAGGGAATTGTTCTTGGGCATATTATATCTAATAAAGGCATTGAAGTTGATAAAGCTAAAGTTGATTTGATTTCACATCTTCCACCACCATGAACTGTGAAAGAAATCAGATCATTTTTAGGCCATGCTGGATTCTACAGAAGATTCATTAAAGACTTTAGTAAAATTTCAAGACCCTTGTGTAATCTTCTTGCAAAAGATACACCATTTGTCTTTGATGCTGCTTGCAATAATGCCTTTCAGAAACTCAAATCAGAGTTAACATCTGCACCTATTATTCGGCCACCTGATTGGAGCCTACCTTTTGAGATCATGTGCGATGCCTCTGATTATGCTATTGGTGCTGTGTTGGGGCAGCAAATTAATAAACTTCCCCATGTGATTTACTATGCCAGTAAAACATTGAATGATGCTCAACTTAATTATTCTACAACTGAAAAAGAGTTGCTGGCAGTAGTCTTTGCTCTAGATAAGTTTCGGTCTTACTTATTGGGATCGAAGGTCTATATCTATTCGGATCATGCTGCATTGAAGTATCTTTTATCTAAAAAAGATGCTAAACCTCGACTTCTCCGATGGATATTATTGCTACAAGAATTTGATATTGAAATTCGGGATAAGAAAGGTTCCGAAAATATTATAGCCGACCACTTATCTAGGTTAATAGTTGATTTTACTGATGAATCATTGCCCATAACTGAATCTTTTCCTGATGAACAATTACTTGTAGTGTCCTAGTTGCCTTGCAAAGATTAATAGCTGTGTCTGGCTGAAGACGTAAAACTTAGCGCTACTGGGAGGCAACCCAAGTTTTTAGAATTTTTATTTTTGTGCTTATTTTTCTTCTTATGCTATTCTTGTGCTTCACTTGTTCTTTTTATTTTGATAGATACTATAGCGTTTCAGTGGAGTGCAGGTACTATCTTTCCTTCCCTCTTCTATTTATTTTCCTCAATATTTATTTCATATCTTTTTACATTGAGGACAATGTTTCATGCAGGTTTGGGGGTATAGGAAAATATTTGTTTAGGATATCTTAGTTATTTTCTTGTTTGTTTTGAATTTTGTAAAAAAAAAAATTAAAAGAAAGAAAAAAAAAATAGTTTTTAGGTTGTTTGTTAGTATTTTTATAGGTTTTGGTAGTTTATCCCTTCGTGATGCATACTTCAATTTTTAAGAGATTAATTTACATTGGAAGTGTGAGTAAGTATACTGGAGGATAGAGACACTTAACTGAGAAATAGCATTCTGTTACAATCCTCTTGGATCAAGTGCTTAAGCTAATAAAATTCACTCACACACACCAGTTACATAAAGTAATACCTTCTAGAGATTTGTTGAATACTAATCTTCAGTGGGATGTCTTTAGTCAGAGTCATTGGTTGATATGTGGTTGTCTGTTGAGCTTAAAAGATCATGATAGACCATTTACTTGGCTATGACAAGGGCTTGGAACCAGAAATAGGTTGAGAGTATAATACAGCCTGGACAGAATAAGATGCTTGAAAATATATATGCTGAAAATGAAAAAAAAATGGAAACGAAAATAAAGAAAAGGGGCTGCTTGACTATTATAGGATTAACTTAGGCTGATGCTCAGGTCCGAAGCGGTCCATCTTAAAACCTAATGCCCTAAGTCGAACTTGCTGGGAGTTATTGGCCTGAGTCATTGCTAAACCTAAGCATCTTGAAGTCAGGCCTTACACAGTCCTATTGCAAAAAAAAAAAAAAGAAATTCTATGGTGTATTATCCTCTCAAATCTAGAATGTTGGACCCGAAGGAGGCGCGCAAGCATCTGTGCTATCATGAACCTAAAGATTACGATGACTATGTAGATTCTGATGTTCTTTGGTTAATGGGTAACACTGGATCTGTGTGAAATAGAGATTTAGAGTGTATTGCTACAATGTTCTACACTTTCTATTATTTAAAGTATCATGCTATATCATATTGAGCAGAAATTTCCAAGATGAAGGTGTAGAATAAAACCACTTACTTGAGCGCTTCTATATTCCAGTTGATTATAAATGCAAGTACGTGTGGTTAGTTTTCTTAAGTATTGCAGTGTGTATTTGAAGGGATAATAGGTTCTGTGTTTTGAAGTGTTTAGTTGACTTCTTTCTCATTTAGATAAAGAATAAGGTTAATTTTAAATACATGTTTGTGGGTAGCATGGCTGCAAACCCTCACGAGACTTCACTCGTCCAGCCAGGGACACCTGGGGGTTTAAAAGGCTTGTTGCATATGCTAAATGCAATCGTGATTCCCTACGACAGTGGCATTTATTTTTGAGTAGTTTTATTATTTTTCTTTTATGTTTTGATTGAGGACTAGCAAAATCTAGGTTTGGGGGTATTTGTTAAGCATGAAAAATACACATTTTTATATGCCTTTTTACCTATTTGTTAGTCATGTTTTCTAATTAAAATGAGGAATAAAGTGAATTTTAGTCATTTGTTTAGTAATTAGGAATTAAACAAATAAGGCTCTCTAAATTGCTCAATTTAACACTGTTCCGTAATTTTATAAATATTTGGTACGTCTAATTTGGGACATACTTTATTTTGTATAGGTTCAAATGTTCGGACTGCAGAACAGCCAAATTGACGCCAATAGACGGGTTTTGAAGTGCCAAAGCGACCCAAGAGCTGAGATAACGTGCAGAGAAGATCTAAGCCGTTGATGTTCACTGATGAAGAAGACGGGCGTGAAATCAATGGATGAGTGTTCAGATTTGATCCGACGAATGACATTGATACAACGGGTTTTAAGAGAAAGAAAGAAAAAAGAAAGAAGAAATGAACGGGGTCAGTCGTCGGGCCGGGTCAATGAAAAAAAAAAGAAGAAAGAAAATGAAACCCGAGCGAAAGCTCGGGTGTCTTCTTTCTGAAACAGAGCAGCGCCTCGAGCTTCTGCTCGAGGCGATGGACGGCGGCGGTTCTGGGTTCCGGCGGCGATGCAATCACGGCGACGGTGAGGTGGCTGAGCTCACGATCGGGGGAGAGGTTGAGCATCAAGGCAACGAAGATGGAGAAGAAGCGACGGCAAGGCCATGGGTTCTGGTTCTGTCGAGGAAGACGGTCACGGCGAGGCAAGGTGGCGGTGCTTGTGGACTGAGGTCGACGGCGACTATGGAGCACCAGAGGGCCAACAGAAGTGCGGAGACTGTGGAGGACGGCGGCAAAGAACAGACCAGCAGATGTGAAGGGTGCTCGATTGGGAAGGTTTCAATTTGGAAAAAAACGCATGTGACAAAACCGAATCGAGCAAGACAAGTTTCCAATCGGTTTCAGAGTGGTAAGTCCCTAATTTCGATTTGATTTGAGATGACAAAAGGGTCGGATTTTGTCTCGGATTGGGAAGTGCAATTTTTGGGTATTTTGAAATCTATTTCGAGAGCACTCAAAGTTGGAATTTTTACTATCAATTTGGATTAGTATTAAAGAGCAAATGGTCGGATTTAGAAGAAGGACTTGATTTGGAAGGACTGGTTGCTGGATTTGGAAGAGGAGAGCTGTTTTGCAGTTCATATAAAAACAGAGACAGAGCAGAGGGGAGCCATCCGACAGAGAAGACGACCAACAGTGTTCTCTTCCATTTTTTTTACAGTTCAAAATTTTATTTTTCTTCTTTTGTTTCACCTTGGCTGTTGTTGCAATCGGTTCCTGTTAATCGAGCAACAAAGGTGATAAGCATAAAATATACACATTTATATGCCTTATTTACCTATTTGTAGTGTAGTTTTTGTGATAAAACATGAATAAAACCGGTTATTTGTGATTAGGGTAGTAATTAGGGGATTAATAATTAATTTACTCTAATTAACTATTTTAGATGCATTAAAGAATTTAAGGAATCATATTTTTATTATGCGTCTAATTTTAGTTTGGTTTTGATTTTTGTAGGTTTGAAAATGCGAATTGCAGATCACTAGCAGACGTGCGCATTAGACGTGTTTTGAAATGCCAAGCGACCCATGAGCTGATATGACGCGTATTGAAGAATCTGAACCGTTGATGAGCTACTTAAAAGAAGACGGGCGTGAAATTTAAATCCAGACGTGTAGATTCGATTTGGCGGTTGAGATCGTTTCGGCGGGTTTTATTAAAGAAAAAGAAAAAAATAAGAAAAGGAGTAAACCGGCTTGGTTTTGGTTCAGAAACAGAAAAGAAAAAAAAAAGAAGAGAAACGACCCGAGCCATCGGCTCGGGTGTTTCAGAAGTAGCAGACACAGCGCTCGAGCATCTGCTCGAGCGCCGGTGTGGAGGAAGAGCGCCGGCAGGATCGCCGGCAATGCAGGACCTGAAGCTGGCCGGTGATCGAGGGAGTAACGGCAAGCTGAGGCGAAGCTAGTGTGGGTGATTGAAGCGGCGGCGGAATTGATCGAAGCTTGCTGAACTTCATGGCTGGGCGAGACTCACAGCAGAACAGAGGAGCACGGCGGTTCTGGTAGACGACGGCAAGCTCGTGTTGGCGATGGATTGGGCACTTGAAGCGACTGGAGAAGAATCGTGCCGGAATCAGAAACTAAAACGAAAAAAGAAAAACAGAGTCATGCTAATTTGGGGCTCTGTTTAAAACAGAGCCGTGTCTTATTTTGATGGATTGGAGTTTATCCAAATGCGAAATCGATGCAGAATGGACTCTCAAATCGAAGCCTATAAATAGAGCACGGATTTTTGGGAGGATTTTGGGGAGGATTTTGGACGAGTTCTGGCTGCTCTGTTTCGGAAAAACAGAGCTGTGTTCGTTGTGATTTGGCCGTGTTCTTGGTGGAATTTGAAGAGGAGGAATAGAGATCGAAGGGAGAGAGATAGAGAGAAGGAAAAATCAGCTTTTTGCATCTGCTACAGTAATTTCGGGATTTGCTACAGTGCCGGGCATTTGGAGAAGACAGTGAACAGTAACTGCTACAGTGATTCGTGAATATTGTTTTGCAATAGTGATTTTTCCGATGCAATTAAATCTGAATTTGATTTTTCTCTTGAATATGAATAGCTAAATCTTTTGTCAAAGCTAAAGGTGATGTTATTTGATTAGTATTTTATGTCTATAAAGAAGTGTTTAATGCTTATTTGATTGAATGCGATGTTTTGGAAAAAGTCATAATCTATACAATTATTTGATTTGTCGTTATCGTAAGGTACGGCGAATGCTTATAATTCCCTGTGATTAGTAGACTATGTTTATTAATGATAAATTTTCGATCGATATTTTTATGTTAATGGATATGAAGAACGTGAATGAAATATCTTCCGATTAGGTCAAATCATTATTTGAATCTAATTGCGTAATTAAATAGACGTAGAATATTAATTAAATAATTAATCCTTGAAGCTTTGATATCTCTCATCGATTATCTTTCCTATCTTTAATTAGTTTTAATTGAATTTTTAATCGTCATTTTAGTAGTTAATTAAGTTACAATCTCTCTACAAGATTTTCAGAAAAGAATTTTATTTTGCTAAGCTAAGTAGTTTTAAATTAGTTAGGAATAATTCTACATCATTCCCTGTGGTTCGACCTCGGACTTACCGAGTATATATTACAATTTGTCAACCTTCTCTTGGGTTTGATCAAATTTTGGCGCCGCTGCCGGGGAATGAAGTTTAGGATTAATCTTTTAATTAGTTTCTTTCTTTCTAGCATAGTTTAGTCAATTTTAATTATTCTTAGTTTAATTTAACTTGCTTCTTTTGTAGGACATTTGGAGTATTCTGAGGCTATCTGGAACAAAAAGCTTTTCATTGGATTTTTCTTCAAAATTTGGTAACTTCGTTCCATATCTCTCTTTGAAATTTCTGTTGCCTGTGCATGCACGCGTGGAGTAGAGATACCAGTGGAAGATTGGTTAGAGATAATTCTGCTATTTTGATTGAGAATCCTTTGTTTGAATTTTCTGTTCCATCACACACACCACACAATATGGCTGATCAGGGTAGTAACCCTGATATTAATGAAAATGATAATGAACATGATGCACCAATGCGGCCCTTGCGTGAGTACCTGCTACCTGCACGCACTAGTACACCCTCGTGTATTATATTGCCTCTCCAGGCACATCACTTCACTTTCAAGGCTGGAATGATAAACTTGCTTCCCAAATTCCATGGTTTAGATTCTGAAAACCCTTATTTGCATTTAAAGGAATTTGAGGAAGTGTGTGCAACATTCGAGCAGGCTTGTAGTGAAGACATTATCAGGCTAAAATTGTTTCCGTTTTCCTTGAAGGATAAAGCTAAGACTTGGCTGAATTCTCTTAAGCCTAGATCTGTAGGAACTTGGAAAGAATTACAGACTGAATTCCTTAAAAAGTTTTTCCCAGTTCATAGGACAAATGCTCTGAAAAGACAAATAACAAATTTTGCCCAAAAACAAAATGAATCATTTTATCAATGTTGGGAGCGATATAAAGATTTGTTAAATTCTTGTCCACATCATGGATATGAGAAGTGGCGCACCATCAGTTTCTTCTATGATGGGATGACGCCTTCAATGAAACAATTTGTGCAAACAATGTGTAATGGGGAATTCTTTGATAAAGACCCTAATGAAGCCCTTGATTTTCTAGATCAAAGAGCTGAAGACTCAGATTCTTGGGATCCCACCGATCCCTCTGATGTTTCTAATAAGCCGAAGTCTTCAACTACTAGTGGGGGTCTGCATCATCTTAGGGAGGAGGATAATTTGAGTGCGAGGCTAGCCTCTTTGGCTAGGAAGGTGGAGGCCATGGAATTAGGGAAAGTTAATGCTGTTAAGTCTGTTGCTACAGAAGAGGTCTGTGGAATTTGTGATGTCATGGGACACCCTACTAATGAGTGCCCTACCATTCCTGCTTTTAAGGAGGTGTTGCATGACCAAGCAAATTCCATGACCCCTTTCAAAAGGCAATCTCCTTACGGAGACACCTACAATCCAGGATGGAGGAATCACCCCAACTTTAGTTGGAGGAATGATAGTGCTGCACAAACACAACCTCCTCAGGCATCTTCCAATTATACTCCATATGTTCCACCTCACAGGAAGACGCTTGAGGAGACACTGCAAACTTTTATGCAAGGGCAAGCTACCATTAATCAACAAACCTCACAGGCCATTAATGATATAAAGAGCTCTCTCACTAAATTGACATCTTCTCTAGCTGTTCAAGAGAAAGGTAGGTTTCCTGCTCAACCCCAACCCAACCCACAGGGGCAAGTTCACATAATAGACACAAAACCTTCTGATTCACAATTGGAACATGCTAAGTCAATTACCACTCTTCGTAGTGGAAAAGAAATTGACAAAACAATTCCACTTAAGGCCCAAAAATCTTCTGAGAATGATGAATCAAAACATGATAATGAGGAAATTGATAAGTCTGGGTCAAGTGAAGATGTGAGCTGTCCTATTCCAGCTCCTTTTCCACAGAGATTGAAACCACCTCAAAAGTTGAACCAAAATGCGGAAATTTTTGAACTTTTTAAGCAGGTGAAAATTAACATTCCCTTGTTAGATGCAATCAAACAGGTACCTTCTTATGCTAAGTTCTTGAAAGATTTGTGTACTATTAAGCGTAAGTTGAATGTGCAGAAAAAAGCATTTTTAACTGAACAGGTAAGTTCTATAATTCAACACAAAAGCCCGCCCAAATATAAGGATCCCGGATGTCCAACTATTTCATGTGTGATTGGGAACTTTAGGGTAGACCAAGCCTTGCTTGATCTTGGGGCTAGTGTTAATCTTTTGCCTTATTCAGTGTACACTCAGCTAGGTCTTGGGGAACTTAAACCCACCACCATTACTCTCCAACTTGCTGATCGTTCTGTTAAAATTCCAAGGGGAGTGGTGGAAGATGTGCTTGTTCAAGTAGATAAATTTTACTTTCCTGTCGATTTTATTGTTTTGGACACACATCCTGTTATAAACGCAAGTGCAAATATTCCTGTCATATTAGGTCGCCCATTTCTTGCTACTTCAAATGCTTTGATTAATTGTAGGAATGGTGTGATGAAACTTTCATTTGGTAATATGACTTTGGAATTGAACATATTCAATGTCTGCAAACAACCAGGGGATGATACTGATGTTCAAGAGATGAATTGGGTTGATACCGTTGTTAGAGATCAATTTCATGTTTCATATTTTTCTGATCCTTTAGAATCTTGTTTAGTTAATTCTTTATATGATGAATCTAAAGTGAATTTTGAAGAGGCTGAGATTTGTTCTTTGCTGAATTCTCTGCAGGTATTGCAAATGAATGGATGGAAACCCAAGTTTGAGGAGCTACCATTGAGAGATAAATTGCCTACACCATCAAGCATTCAAGCACCCAAATTGGAGTTGAAAAAGTTACCAATTGAGCTCAAATATGCATTTCTGGGTGATGGTGAAACTCTTCCAGTGGTAATATCGTCTCATCTTAATCTTATCGAAGAGGGTAAGTTGCTTGATATTTTGAGAAAGCATAAAGGTGCAATAGGATGGACAATTGCTGATTTAAAAGGAATAAGCCCTTTGATATGCACTCATCGGATTTATTTGGAGGACAATGCTAAACCGTCAAGGGAGATGCAACGTAGGTTAAATCCAAACATGAAAGAGGCGGTTAGAGCTGAAGTGCTTAAGCTCTTGGATGCGGAAATCATCTACCCAATTTCTGATAGCAAGTGGGTTAGTCCTACACAAGTTGTGCCGAAGAAATCTGGTGTAACAGTTGTCAAGAATGATAATAATGAGTTAATACCCACTAGAGTTACATCTGGCTGGAGAATGTGCATTGATTACAGGAAGTTGAACTTAGTCACAAGGAAAGACCATTTCCCATTGCCGTTTCTAGATCAGGTTTTGGAGAGAGTAGCTGGCCACACATATTACTGTTTCTTAGATGGCTACTCCGGTTACAACCAAATTGAAATTGCATTAGAAGACCAGGAGAAAACTACATTCACATGTCCTTTTGGCACATTTGCTTACAGGAGAATGCCTTTTGGTTTATGCAATGCACCTGCAACATTTCAACGATGCATGCTGAGTATTTTTAGTGATATGGTTGAACGCTATCTTGAAGTGTTTATGGATGACTTTTCTGTATTCGGTGATTCATTTGATGACTGTTTATCTAATTTACAGAAAGTTTTGAGCAGGTGTGAAGAGAAGAACCTTGTGCTTAATTGGGAAAAATGTCATTTCATGGTCTCTAAAGGAATTGTTCTGGGTCATATTGTTTCCTCGAAGGGAATTGAAGTTGATAAGTCAAAAATTGATTTAATTACTCATTTACCTACACCCAAGACTGTTAAAGATATTAGATCATTTTTGGGTCATGCAGGGTTTTACAGGAGATTCATCAAAGATTTTAGTTCTATTTCTAGACCATTATGCAATCTCCTATCTAAAGATACTGTTTTTGAATGGAATGCTGATTGCGAAACAGCTTTTGCTAAACTGAAGGGAATGCTTACTTCAGCCCCTATTATGCAACCCCCAGATTGGACTTTACCATTTGAGATAATGTGTGATGCTAGTGACTTTGCTGTGGGGGCTGTTTTGGGTCAAAGGAAGGATAAAAAGCCTTATGTTATTTACTATGCAAGTAAGACCTTAGACAATGCTCAGATGAATTACTCAACAACAGAAAAGGAATTACTTGCTATAGTATTTGCTTTGGATAAATTTAGGGCTTACTTGACAGGATATCCTATTGTTATCTTTACGGATCATGCTGCTTTGAAATATCTTCTATCAAAGAAAGATGCAAAACCTAGATTGATTCGCTGGATACTCCTACTGCAAGAATTTGATATTACAATTAAAGATAAGAAAGGAGTTGAAAATGTGGTGGCCGATCATTTATCTAGGCTGACTGTGGATGATTCCAATGAGGCTGCTCCAATTAAAGACACCTTCCCAGATGAACAACTTTTTATTGTTTCTGATTTACCATGGTTTGCTGATATTGTTAATTTTCTTGTCACAGGTCAAACTCCTTCTCATTGGACAACACAAGACAAGAAGAAATTCATGGTGGAGGTAAGAAATTTCTTTTGGGATGATCCATATCTTTTCAAATATTGTCCGGATCAGATTATTAGGAGATGTGTACCAAATGATGAAATTCACAGTGTCATTTCCTTCTGCCATTCAGAAGCATGTGGTGGTCATTTTTCTGCTAGAAAAACTGCTGCTAAAATTTTACAATGTGGATTTTATTGGCCTACCCTATTTAAAGATACTCATGATTATTGTCGTACTTGTGGACGTTGTCAACAGCTTGGTGGAATAACCCGTAGGAATATGATGCCTTTAAACCCCATTTTAGTGATTGAAATATTTGATTGTTGGGGTATTGATTTTATGGGTCCATTTCCACCTTCTTTTGGCTATCTGTACATCTTAGTGGCTGTTGACTATGTTTCCAAGTGGGTAGAGGCCATCCCTTGTAGAAATAATGACCATAAAACTGTTATACGCTTTTTGAAGGAAAATGTTCTGTCAAGGTTTGGTATACCCCGTGCAATCATAAGTGATGGGGGTTCTCATTTCTGCAATAAACCTTTTGAGGCATTAATGAAGAAATATGGAATTACTCATAAGGTGGCTACCCCTTATCACCCACAAACGAGTGGGCAAGCTGAACTTGCCAACAGAGAGATTAAACACATTTTAGAGAAAACGGTTAACCCAAATCGCAAAGATTGGTCTCTGCGGTTAACAGATGCACTGTGGGCATACCGTACAGCATTTAAATCTCCTATTGGTATGTCTCCTTTTAGACTTGTTTATGGAAAAGCTTGCCACTTGCCTGTGGAGTTGGAGCACAAGGCATATTGGGCTATAAAAATGTTTAATTTTAATTTGGATGATGCCAGTTCTGTGCGTAAGCTTCAACTAAATGAATTGGACGAAATAAGGAATGATGCATATATGAATTCAAAAATTTACAAAGAACGAATGAAGGTTTTGCATGATCAACACATTCATCGAAAAACTTTTGAACCTTCACAAAAAGTTCTTTTGTATAACTCTCGATTGCATTTATTTCCTGGCAAGCTCCGTTCTAGATGGACTGGTCCATTTATTGTTAAAACTGTTTATCCTCATGGAGCTGTTGAAATTGAAAATCCATTGAATGGCAATGTATTTAAAGTAAATGGTCAAAGACTTAAGCCATTTTTAGAATTGATTCCATTAGAAGTGGAGAGTATTCCTCTGTCTGATCCCACTTACCATGATTGAATACTCTTACACTCAGTCTGGCTGAAGACAAGAAACTTAGCGCTCCTGGGAGGCAGCCCAGCTTTTTCTTGTTTTTTAGGATACTTATTAGTTAGATAATATTTTCTGGTTGGATATTGTGATTGCTCTCATCTTCTTATTTGTTGATGTTTTTCACTCGCATGGGATTTTAGCAATTTGCAGTTTTCCAGGTAACATATATCCTTCATTTTATTTATTTATTTATTTTATCCTTCATTTCATTCTTAACATTGAGGACACTGTTTAGTTTAGGTTTGGGGGTATATAGGAATAACATGGTTTATTGAAAAAAAAAATTAAAAAAAATTTAAAAAAAAAAAGGAAAAAAATTTTTGATTAGTTTTTAGGTTGCTTGTTAGTTTTTTATATAGGTTTTGATAGTTTATCCCTTTTTGATGTATACTTCAATTTTTAAGAGATTAATTTTCATTGGAAGTGTGAGTAAGTATACTGGAGGATAGAAACACTTAATTGAGCATATCTTTCTGTTACAGTCCTCTTGGATCATGTGCTTGAGCTAATAAAACTCACTCACACACACTAGTACATAAAGTAATACCCTCTAGAGATTTGTTGAATACTAATCTTCAGTGGGATGTCTTTACTCATAGTCATTGGATGATATGTGGTTATTGTTGAGCTTAAAAGATCATTATAGACCATTTACTTGGCTATGGCAAGGGCTTCGAACCGGAAATAGGTTGAGAGTATAATACAACTTGGACATGAAAAGATGTGCTGAAATATATGTGCTGAAAATGATGAAAAAAAAATGAAAACAAAACGAAAGAAAAGGGGCTGCTTGACTTTATAGGATTAACTTAGGCTGATGTTCGGGCCCGAAGCGGTATTTTAAAACCTAATGCCCTAAGCCAACTGTGCTGGGAGTCATTGGCCTGAGTCATTGCTAAACCTAAGCATCTTGAAGTTAGGCCTTACACAGTCCTGCTGAAAATGAAATAGAAAAAAAAAAGAAAAAAAAAAGTCTATGGTGTATTATCCTCTCAAATCTAGAATGTTGGACCCGAAGGAGGCGCGCAGATTTGTGCTATCATGAACCTAAAGATTACGATGACTATGTAAATTCTGATGTTCTTTGGTTAATGGGTAACACTGGATATGTGTAAAACAGAAATTCAGGGTGTATTGCTACAATGTTCTACACTTTTAATATTTATATTATCATTTCATATCATATTGAGCAGAAATTTCCAAGATGAAGGTGTAGAATAAAACCACTTACTTGAGGGCTTCTATATTCCAGTTGGTTATAAATGCAAGTACATGTGGTTGATTTTCTTAAACATTGTGGTCTGCATTTGAAGGGATAATAGGATTGTTTGTTTTGAAGTGTTTATTTTATTTTTTATAACTTAGATTAATAAGGTTAATTTCATAAGTACATGTTTGTGGGTAACATGGCTGTAAACCCTCACGAGACAAAACTCGTCCTACTAGGGACACCTAGAGGTTTAACGGCTTGTTGCATATGCTCAATGCAATCGTGTTCCCTACGAAAGTGGCATTTATTTTTCTAGTTTAATTTTTTTCTTTAGTTTTATTTTGTGTGATTTTTGTTTTGTTTGTTTTGCTCGGGGACTAGCAAAATATAGGTTTGGGGGTATTTGATAAGCATAAAATATACACATTTATATGCCTTATTTACCTATTTGTAGTGTAGTTTTTGTGATAAAACATGAATAAAACCGGTTATTTGTGATTAGGGGATTAATAATTAATTTACTCTAATTAACTATTTTAGATGCATTAAAGAATTTAAGGAATCATATTTTTATTATGCGTCTAATTTTAGTTTGGTTTTGATTTTTGTAGGTTTGAAAATGCGAATTGCAGATCACTAGCAGACGTGCGCATTAGACGTGTTTTGAAATGCCAAGCGACCCATGAGCTGATATGACGCGTATTGAAGAATCTGAATCGTTGATGAGCTACTTAAAAGAAGACGGGCGTGAAATTTAAATCCAGACGTGTAGATTCGATTTGGCGGTTGAGATCGTTTCGGCGGGTTTTATTAAAGAAAAAGAAAAAAATAAGAAAAGGAGTAAACCGGCTTGGTTTTGGTTCAGAAACAGAAAAGAAAAAAAAAAGAAGAGAAACGACCCGAGCCATCGGCTCGGGTGTTTCAGAAGTAGCAGACACAGCGCTCGAGCATCTGCTCGAGCGCCGGTGTGGAGGAAGAGCGCCGGCAGGATCGCCGGCAATGCAGGACCTGAAGCTGGCCGGTGATCGAGGGAGTAACGGCAAGCTGAGGCGAAGCTGGTGTGGGTGATTGAAGCGGCGGCGGAATTGATCGAAGCTTGCTGAACTTCATGGCTGGGCGAGACTCACAGCAGAACAGAGGAGCACGGCGGTTCTGGTAGACGACGGCAAGCTCGTGTTGGCGATGGATTGGGCACTTGAAGCGACTGGAGAAGAATCGTGCCGGAATCAGAAACTAAAACGAAAAAAGAAAAACAGAGTCATGCTAATTTGGGGCTCTGTTTAAAACAGAGCCGTGTCTTATTTTGATGGATTGGAGTTTATCCAAATGCGAAATCGATGCAGAATGGACTCTCAAATCGAAGCCTATAAATAGAGCACGGATTTTTGGGAGGATTTTGGGGAGGATTTTGGACGAGTTCTGGCTGCTCTGTTTCGGAAAAACAGAGCTGTGTTCGTTGTGATTTGGCCGTGTTCTTGGTGGAATTTGAAGAGGAGGAATAGAGATCGAAGGGAGAGAGATAGAGAGAAGGAAAAATCAGCTTTTTGCATCTGCTACAGTAATTTCGGGATTTGCTACAGTGCCGGGCATTTGGAGAAGACAGTGAACAGTAACTGCTACAGTGATTCGTGAATAGTGTTTTGCAATAGTGATTTTTCCGATGCAATTAAATCTGAATTTGATTTTTCTCTTGAATATGAATAGCTAAATCTTTTGTCAAAGCTAAAGGTGATGTTATTTGATTAGTATTTTATGTCTATAAAGAAGTGTTTAATGCTTATTTGATTGAATGCGATGTTTTGGAAAAAGTCATAATCTATACAATTATTTGATTTGTCGTTAACGTAAGGTACGGCGAATGCTTATAATTCCCTGTGATTAGTAGACTATGTTTATTAATGATAAATTTTCGATCGATATTTTTATGTTAATGGATATGAAGAACGTGAATGAAATATCTTCCGATTAGGTCAAATCATTATTTGAATCTAATTGCGTAATTAAATAGACGTAGAATATTAATTAAATAATTAATCCTTGAAGCTTTGATATCTCTCATCGATTATCTTTCCTATCTTTAATTAGTTTTAATTGAATTTTTAATCGTCATTTTAGTAGTTAATTAAGTTACAATCTCTCTACAAGATTTTCAGAAAAGAATTTTATTTTGCTAAGCTAAGTAGTTTTAAATTAGTTAGGAATAATTCTACATCATTCCCTGTGGTTCGACCTCGGACTTACCGAGTATATATTACAATTTGTCAACCTTCTCTTGGGTTTGATCAAAAGGAGACTTGTTTGACAGCAGTGTTTACAATTCCAGTTCAAGAGGAACAGTAACTTTGCTTTTCTATTATCTTAAACTCTTGTAAGTTAATTTAATTTTCATTAAGATGAATTTTAATGTTTTTGCAGTTAAATTCCTTAGTATGAGTAGCTAAATCCTTGTCTAGGGCTGAGATGAGGCCATGATTAGTTGTAGGAATAGTATTCAAGTGATGCAATTGCTATTTCAAATTAATGCGTTTTAACGATTGTTATTCTCAAATTAATTGCATTGGGTTATGTGTTTAACATGCTATTTGGATATTACTTGTTATTTATCAAATGATGGATACATGTAATGATTTGAATTCCATCTGTTGATATGCAAGAGAATACAAAATTTTATTTAAAAATCTATATGCTTTAATGCTGAAATTTTCCGTAGGAGAATAGATTGAATTCCAATTCTCTACGAGATAATCGTGAAAACAATTGCTGATTTTAAAAGGAATATTCCTATGATTGTCATGTGTTGATTCTTATGCCCTAGTGTTTTAAATTCTTGATTAAAGTTTCAATTTTTATTTGTCAATTAGTTTCTTTTTCATAGATTATTTAATTGCCTTTAGATTAATTTCTTAGTTAAAGCTGTTTAATTGCATTGAGTCTTCGATTAGTCGTAGTTATAGTGAATCAAATCAATTTAATTCTTCAACAAGGGTAATAATCTGATCTTCGAATTAGAATTCCAAAAACACAAGTCCCTGTGGGTTCGACCTCGTAAGAATTGTGCGACTATACTCCAAACACGATTCGTACACTTGCGAGTAAAATTAAGAGATTAATTAAAACAACAACAAACACCACACGGTACGACTTGTTACTCATAAGGACGCACCAAACCAGTGGAAATACTTCTGAAAGCTTGTTGCTTTTGGATGAGAAATACAAGAGTTACACCAATTAATGGATCAATTAGGTCAATACATAGAGAATGTGAGATCGGGTGACATATAACAAGAAAAAAGACAACTTTTCATAAACAGATCCTTATCTACACAAATCAGAGAACGATACTCATTGATAGACATCAGATATATGACTCACATGAACTGAAATTAACACATAATATCAGGGATGTCTTGATCGAATTGTGCATGAGAGATGTGCATTAAGAAATCAATCGGTATATCAATAATTGAATAGATCTTAGCAAATAGAGCAATTAATCAAGGACAATAAGGTCACTCATGTTACACACAACATCAGAACGTGGTAGTCCATATAAAGATCAAAAATTTAATGAAAACATGCTGTGAGAAAAAGAATATCTTACCGATGAACCAGTACTAATTGCACGTCAACCGGTTCGAGTTAAAACCCGCTTCCTTGCGATCTCTGCACGAACCAAAGCACCCCTCTTGCACACACCACAAGGAGAGGCCTACTGATGGTTGAGAGGGAAGAGGAAGGACGTGATAATGGAGAGGAATCACCAAGAAAAGAGAAAGAGAGGGCTGCCGGTTCCCAAAAGGGATGGCCGGCCCTCTCACAAAGGGTTTAAATAATTCATGCTCTATGATCTCCACCGTCCATCTCCACTTCATCCAAGGGCCAAAAGCAATCCCAGCCCCCTTCAAACCACCAGATCGAGATCTCCTCTAACCACAAAATCCCTTTGATTTGATTGCCTTAAGGTATAATTTTATCTCCTCTCAATTAATTATCAATTTACTTATGCAACTTACCAAGTAAAAGTAAAGCCTTAAGGACAATTCTTGGCGCCAAAAATATATGCAAAGAAGGCCACTCCCATCATCCCAAAAGGGCGTCCAATACACATCTCCAATTTATTTTAATTAGGCTAATTAAATCCATCATTATCTTGATTCCCAATTGGGTAACAATTAGGGTTTTGATACCAACTCAATTACCACGTTTAGAACCCTTAAACAGAGCAAGTCAGGCATGACACGCCTCCAAGAAATCCCCCAAAATCAGCCCAAGAAGTTTCCCAACGGAAATGCCTCGAGAAAAGGAAAACCACCGGCGATCGATCGGTCCGTATACGCGATCGATCGTCTTGCGATTGATGCCTTACAAAAACGATCGATCGTCTCCCGATCGATGCCATTTGAAGGCGATCGATCGGTCTGACGGAAAAATTTTAAAATTTCAATTTTTAATGAAATTTCTAGAAATTTTCAAAATTACTCCCATTAAGCAATAAAATTCCACTTTAATAATATAAAAAAATTACGGTCGCTACATGTCGAGAGGTAGAGAAGGGTTCTAGATGGCCGGCTGGACAGAAAAGGGAGAGAAGGGGGGAACTGTTTTCGGTGGCGGCTGCTCTGTCGAGAGTCAGAGACAGGAGAGAGGAAGGTGGCTCTGTTCTGGAGGGCCGGCTGTGCAGAAGGGAAGAAGGAGGGCTGCTCCGTTGAGAGGCAGTGAAGGCTTGATTTTGGTGACTGATTTCAAAGACGTTGGAAGGGAACTGTTGCAGACGAAGTGCTGTTTTTCTGCTCGAGAGAGAGAGGAGTAGCACTGCTGAGGGCTGTGGGAAGGAGAGATTACATAAAAGGAAGCTGCTTTGATCTCGAGAGAGACAAGCAGAATACTGATTTCAAAGGCAAGAGGGGAACTACTGCAGACGAAGAAAGAGAAAAAGAGCTATGCAATTTTTGCTCAACAGTGTAAAAATAGAACAAATTTGCAGACTGATCGGGAAAAAAGGGCTGCTTTACTTTGGCTTGAATTGGGGACTGTTCTATTCTGTTCAAGAGAAAGAGTAGAACGGTTGAGGCATGCAATCAAGAGATTGTTGTAGAAGGTGGAGGAGAGAGCAAAGCAGGACAGGATTACAGACGAACTAAAAGTAGAAATAAGGATTTTTCTTTCTTTGATATTTTGTTTAGTTAAATTCATTTCATTAGTTGAACATCTGATTGATTGAATAGAAAGTAAAAATTAGAACTTTGCATTTCATTACTACCTGTTACACATGCTCTTAGAATTAGGTTGAATATCTTACTAAGTCTCTGAGGGATCGACCTCGTAGCCACTATTCTACATTAGATTCATGTGCTTGCGAGTATTATATTAAAATTTACATCAAGTTTTTGGCGCCATTGCCGGGGACTACATAGGATAATTTACCAAATTCTTAGAGTAGTTTAGTTTTAATTTAATTTAGTTTAATTTTTGTTGCTTACTAGTGTTTTGCCTTTTTGTAGGACTAAGAGAAGACGCAGAGTTCTCGATACCATTGGAAGGGCCATCCCTTCCCCTCGTTTAATTTCTTTTACCTTCTCTTTTAGTTTTTCTAGGTGCTTGGTTTTTTTATTTATATTTTTTTTCTGTGACTGTATGTTTGTGTTAGTTGCGATTTTAAGATTGTTAGCGGTATTTAATTTTTAGTGGCATTAATTAGTGTATGCTTGGTCGTCGGTCACTGGGTGAAAAGCTTGCACCTCTTGACCTAGAAATTGAAAGAACTTTTAAAGCAAGACTAAAACATACAATGGATATTGCGAATCAATTAGGTAACATGGAAAATAAGAATATGAGGAAGACATTAAAAGATTATTCATCCCCCATTCAATTCAACTCACCTTCCTGCATAGTGTTGCCGCTCACCACGGCACACCACTTTGATTTGAAACCAGGGGTGATGCAACTTTTGCTCACATTCTATGGTTCCAATAAAGAAGATTCCTATAATCATGTTAAAGAGTTCCTTGACATTTGTGCTACATTTAAATTCCAAAATTTCTCTGATGAATCTGTTAGGTTGCGCCTCTGTCCCTTTTCTTTGAAAGAAAAAGCGAAAGCATGGATGAACTCTTTAGAAGTTGGAACAATTAGGAGTTGGGATCAATTAGCTGAAAAATTCTTGAACAAATTCTTCCCGGTTCATAAAACTCATGCCCTTCGTAGAGAAATTACAAATTTCATATAGAAGGAGGGTGAACACTTTTATGAGTGTTTGGAAAGATGGAACAATTTACTTCTTAAGTGTCCACACCATGGATTTTTAAAGTGGCAACAAGTTCAATTCTTCTATGACGGTTTAACATCTCAGAACCGCCAAATGGTTGATGCCGCTAGTGGTGGGTCAGTTATGATGAAGAGAGCAGAAGAAGCGTGGGATTTTATTGACACTCTATGCGAAAATTCTCAGCAATGGGATTACTCAAGTAGAGTTGACAGAACATTTCTTTTTCAAAAGAAAGGTGACGTATATGAGGTAGACAATAGTGCACATTTAATTTCCAAGATAGACAGCCTGACACAACGTTTTGATGCGTTGATGTCTGCTGGTGGGCCCCAAATGCCATCACATGTCAATGTGTGTGCTATTTGCTCTAACCCCTCCTATGTCATACAAAACTGTCCCTCTAACACCTCTGGAGTGGAATACAATAGTGATCAGGCTAATGCTATCAACGCCTTTCCTCGAGCTGGAAATAACCAATATTCAGAAACTTATAACCCAGGTTGGGCTAGGCATCCTAATTTTTCATGGTCCAAAGGACCACATCAAGGAGGACCACCAGGGTACCCTCCCAATCAGTCTTACCCTCAACAAGTTCAAACATTCCCTACACAACCTAAGAAACCATCTCTTGAGGATACTTTGAATTTGTTCATGCAAAGCTCTAGACAATTTCAAAAAGATACCCAACATTTGTTACATGCCAACTCGCAAGCAATTGCGAAGCTGGAACTTCAAATGGGTCAATTGGCTTCTGCATTAAATGAGAGGGAAAAAGGTAGGTTCCCTAGTCAACCTGTAGCAAATCCCAAAGGACAATTTGAAGTGGGATCTAATTCTTGTCAAGACCAATCTCCAGCGCAAGTTAAAG
Organism: Houttuynia cordata; assembly: GCA_039654745.1. NCBI lineage: Eukaryota > Viridiplantae > Streptophyta > Magnoliopsida > Piperales > Saururaceae > Houttuynia > Houttuynia cordata. Next base: position 10,078,796 of record CM077506.1, read on the forward strand.
CCATAACTACACTTAGGAGTGGCAAACAAATTGATAACCAGGTTGAACCACCTAAGACGGCCATAGAAACAACAGCTAGAAAGGGTGAGGAACAAGAGACACTACTAGACCAGATGCGAGTCCTGTTACATCGAAGAAGAGCCTAGAAACTTCTTCATGTCCTGAGTCTAGCCATATGCCACCCTATATACCCAAGGCACCTTTTCCCCAAAGACTTGCAAAAACATCTCAAGAGAACAAACTTGATGAGACAATGGAAATTTTTAAGAAAGTGCAAATCAATATTCCATTGCTCGATGCTATTAAGCAAGTTTCCGCTTATGCAAGATTCTTAAAAGACATGTGTACCCAAAAAAGAAAATTGAATGTACACAAGAAAGTGTTTCTCACTGAACAAGTTAGCTCAATTCTTAAGCATAACACTTCTCCTAAGTTCAAAGATCTAGGATGTCCCACAATTTCATGCGTTATTGGAGACCCTGTGCAGAATCCTGGTAGTCAGATTCCTGTGATTTTGGGAAGGCCATTCTTAGCCACATCCAATGCCATAATAAATTGTCGAAATGGGGTTATGAAGTTGTCTTTTGGCAATTTAAAAGTCAAACTCAATGTCTTTAATGTTAGACAACAACCCCCGGAGTCGGATGATTCTTTTGCAGTGATTATGATTGAAAGTTTAGTACAAAAATCTCTGCAAACTGTTTTAAATGATGATCCCCTCCAGACATGTTTAACTCATTTTGGCTTAGACTTTGACATCGAAGGGTCCATTAGAGACATCAATGCATTGCTTGACCCTACCCCTATATTGGACCCAACCAAATGGACAGCCAGGGTGGAACCTCTTCCAGTTCCCGAGTCTAAACTTGTCCCATCTATTGAAAAACCACCCCAACTTGACCTAAAACCATTACCAGAAACACTTAAATATACGTTTTTAGGTTCTTCTGACACCTTGCCTATTGACATCTCTTCATACCTTAATTTAGAACAGGAAGGAAAGATGCTTAATGTTCTTCGCGAACATAAGACAGCTTTGGGGTGGACAATAGCAGACATTAAGGGTATAAGTCCTGCTCTATGTATGCATCACATTTACCTTGAGGAACATGCAAAATCTTCCCGTGAAATGCAGCGCAGACTTAACCCTAATATGAAGGAGGTGGTCAGAGCCGAGGTGCTAAAATTGTTGGACGTTGGCATTATTTATCCCATATCAGACAGTACTTGGGTCAGCCCAGTTCAGGTTGTTCCTAAGAAGTCAGGAATCACAGTAATAAAAAATGATAATAATGAATTAGTCCCCACCCGAATGACTATTGGGTGGCGGGTTTGTATTGACTACAGAAAATTGAACTCAGTCACAAGGAAAGTTCACTTTCCTTTGCCATTCATTGATCAGATGCTTGAGAGACTTGCTGGTCATAGCCACTATTGCTTTCTAGATGGCTATTCAAGCTACAATCAAATTCCCATTGCTCCAGAGGATCAAGAAAAAACCACATTCACTTGTTCTTTTGGAACATATGCCTATCGCCGCATGCCATTTGGGTTGTGTAATGCACCTGCCACATTCCAGCGGTGCATGATGAGCATATTTTCTTATATGGTTGAGCGGTTTTTTGAAATTTTCATGGATGACTTCTCAGTGTTTGGATCCTCTTTTGATGAATGTTTACACCATTTGTCTCTTGTCTTGGCAAGGTGTAAAGAAACAAATCTTGTGCTAAATTAGGAGAAAAGTCACTTTATGGTTCGTCAAGGGATAGTTCTGGGGCATGTTATTTCTAATATAGGAATTGCAGTTGATAAGGCCAAAGTTGACTTAATTTCAAGTCTGCGTCCACCAAAATCGGTAAAGGAGGTTCGATCTTTTCTTGGCCATGCAGGATTTTACAGAAGATTCATCAAAGACTTAAGTAAAATTTCTAGACCTTTGTGCAATTTGCTTGCTAAAGAAACTCCTTTTGTCTTTGATGATGAATGTTCTAAAGCATTTGATCAACTCAAGCAATTTCTCACATCTGCACCCATCATCCAACTTCCAGACTGGAATTTACCTTTTGAGCTTATGTGTGATGCATCCGATTATGCGGTTGGAGCTGTCTTGGGGCAGCGGGTGAATAAGATACCCCATGTCATCTATTATACAAGTAGAAATCTCAATGATGCTCAGCTCACTTATTCTACAACATAAAAGAGTTGTTGGCTGTGGTTTTTACTCTAGACAAGTTCCGATCATATCTCTTAGGATCCAAGGTCATAGTGTTTTCCGATCATGCAGCTTTGAAATATCTTCTTTCAAAGAAAGATACTAAACCTCGTTTAATTTGTTGGGTCTTATTACTTTAAGAGTTTGATATTGAGATAAGAGACAAGAAAGGTTCTGAAAATGTTGTTGCTGATCACTTGTCTAGACTCATTGACGAGTCTGCTGAGGAGCCCTTACCTTTGAATGAGTCATTCCCTGACGAACAACTTTTTGTTGTCTCTCAATTGCCTGGGTATACTGATATTGTTAATTATCTTGTCACAACTCAACTTCCTGTACATTGGACAAAACAAGATAAATCTAAATTCTTCGCCGAGGTTAAGCATTTTTTCTGGGATGATCCATACCTGTTCAAGTATTGCCCAGATCAAATCATTAGGAGATGTGTGCCAGAGCATGAGGTTGTTAGTATCATTTCTTTTTGCCATGCTCATGCATGTGGTGGCCATTTTGGTGCGAAAAAGACCGCTACAAAATTTTTACAGAGTGGTTTCTATTGGCCTACTTTATTCAGAGACACTCATAAATTTTGCACAAAATGTGACAGATGCCAACGTATGGGTACACTATCACGTAGGTCCATGACGCCCCTTACAAACATTCTGATTGTTGAACTTTTTGATGTTTGGGGTATTGACTTCATGGGCCCATCCTCCATCATTTGGTTATCTCTATATCCTTGTTGCAGTAGATTATATTTCCAAATGGGTGGAGGCAATTCCTTGCAAAACAAATGATCACAAAGTGGTGGTTTGTTTCTTGAAGGAGAACATATTTTCTCGGTTTGGAACCCCTCGTGCAATTATAAGTGATGGTGGTACACATTTTTGCAATAGGGCTTTTGAATCACTTCTGAAAAAGTACTCCATTACTCATACAATTTCCACACCATATCATCCACAGACATGTGGGCAAGTTGAAGTTTCAAATTGGGAAATTAAACGTATTATTGAGAAAACGCTTCATCCCGACCGAAAGGATTGGTCTGAAAGATTGAATGATGCATTGTCGGCTTACCGTACTGCATTTAAAACACAATTGGAATGTCTCCCTATAGACTTGTATTTTGGAAAACCTTGTCATTTACCTGTGGAATTGGAACATCGTGCTTACTGGGCCTTCAAAACTTTTAATTTTGATATGGACAAGGCTGGAACACTCCGCAAATTGCAACTCAATGAGTTAGACGAAATTCGTAATGAGGCTTATGAGAATGCGAAGATTTACAAAGCAAGGACCAAAGTTTTTCAGGATCAATCAATACTGAGGAAGTCGTTTGAGCCCGGTCAAAAGGTTTTGCACAGATTATTCAAATCTTCGATATTGTTAGCTCTGTTCATTTTATTACTTTTGATTACTTAGAGTGTTTATGTCATATGATAAGGAAAATATATCTATAGTTTATGTTGCAACATCAGATATCACTATATGAAAAATTTGTTACCAATGCAAGTTACCCCATTAGATTTCACTTCTTGGCCATTACCTCGTGCAATGTGGCCCTCTATATGTGTAGCAGAGGCTATCACAACATACATGGGGCACATCAAGGTCAAGAAGGAGAGGTTAATTTAGTACTTTGGAATGCCATGTAGGATTTACCCTCACTTTACCTGAGCAGTTGACATCGAGAATCAATGGTGCACCGACCAATGGTATTTATGTAGGCATTGAAACTTGCAGAATTTTCATTGCAAATTTCTCTAAGAGGTTAAATGCCCCGTCTCTTTGTTTGGGTAATAAGGACTTGGATACCCCTCATTATGAAAATAAAATAATATAAATTAAACATCATGATGCAAGTACGTGGCAATTTGTAAGATGGCATGAGAACATCTAATGCCTATGAGGCCCAAAGTATAATGATTATAACATTGTGCACATTTTTTGCAAGTTCTTATAAACATTACTCTCTTTCTCTCTCTCTCGATGAGGGGTGTCCAAGTCATTAGGACCCAACTAGAAGGGTCAAGGCAACTCACCTCTTAGAGCACGTATCCCGCCACCAACAACCTTAAGTGCATACAAGCCCACCCATCACACGCACAGGGTAAATTGGGATATAATCTTTAGGTACTAGGTGGCTAACAGAGTGGGAATTCGATCTTCTCATTCTTTGGAGATTCATATGAATCTTACTTCAATTTCTTTGTCGTTTTAATATTCAAGCTGCCCCTTAATTCATTTGAATCACTCGACCACGCACCACACCGTGAAATCTTAATGCCACATGCCACAAAGTAGGGGTGTTTACGGACGTCCATGTCCATTATTCTGTCCATTGTTTAACAGACCATCCATACAAACAACGGACGGGACACAGACAATACCTATATGTCCATTCTAATAGGGTGTCATGGACATGGATAAAGTGTTGTCCGTGTTAGATAACTTTTATATATGGGCTCTTGTTTTTATGAACTATGAATGTTTTTACGAACAATTGATGCAAAATTAGACATTGAACTTACATGTAAGAACATATTTTTATGAATATAGATGGTTTTATGAAGAAAAAATTGGTTTTCTTAGTATAAGAATTAGGAAGTAGATACACCAAAATTAGGACCCCTTGTACATTGTGTGTCCTGCACGGACGTTCGTTGTTTGCATGGACAATGACAAACGGACACAGACCAGATAACTACGGACACAGACAGATTGGACAACCCAAGATAAGATTATGGACGGACATAGACAACCATCCGTCCATGTCAATCTGCGTCTGTGAACACCCTTACCACAAAGCCTTCGCGGGCGCGACACATTATTTTTTTCACATACACACATATATGTATGTATGATATTGGGCTTATGTGCCTTAATGCGTTGAAATGATAAGGGCCATTGGAATTGGATCCAGCGGTGGATGTTATATAGGGGTAGGGAGGTGTCAATTGGTCTCACACCCAGTGCCTGCCTGTAACCTCCGTAGATGGATACTCAATAGGCCAGATTGTCTTTGAGCACACTGGCATGCGTACATTTTCCCTCGCGCCTCCTTTTTGGCACGGATAAAAAAGAGTTTTTTGCCCATCTCGGGCGCGCGGCACCTTTTCCCTCCATCGAGCAAAATCCCCCCCATGGCTTTGCATATCTCAATCTCCCTCTCCCCCACCATCATCTGCCCCCTTCACATCTCTCTCCCTTGACTCTTTCTCTCTCGCCAATCACCTGCCTAACCCAGATTGGGTCCCCCAAGGACGAAGATCGCCTCCAATTGCTCCTCCCTGGAGACTTTCTAGTATGTTGTCTGCTCACCCTTCTTTGTTCAAATCGCTCTGCCCCGAGGCGTTCGGTTGTGCGCTCTTCATGAAAGTTGTGCCTTTCTTCTTTCAGTTGTACGAGGTTGTGATTTTTCTCTGTGGACTTTACTGTAGCAAGAACATGATCTGGCTACTCTTTGTGGTGTTTCCATTTCATAGCGTGCACTCTCAGTCATGTTAAATGAATTTGAGATTGGGTAGAGCTATCAAGTAGTTTAAATTTTTCTTTCTTTCTTTATAAGTTTGTTAATAGTATAAACTTTCTTTTAAATTTGTTGTAACCAATTATTAGAGCTTAAGAAAGGAAAAGGGTTCTTGACTCTAGGCCCCCAATAGATCTCTATAAGTCTGTCTGGGGTTCGAAATGATCTGAGCAAAGTTGTCTCATAGGCCATACATGTGGTTAGGGCTGTTTGTGGACAGTCGCGTCTGCGTCCGAGGTGTCCGTGGCCGTGTCCGCGCCGAGAGGAGTTGTCCGTGGATTTCGGCCATTGACACGGCCAAGGGACCTCGGATAGCCGTCTGTCTGAGGTCCGAGGAGGAGGAGGAGTGGAGGAGGAGGGGCGGCGGGTGGAGGAGGAGGGCGGCGGGGTGGGGTGGAAGAAGGAGGAGGAGACGCTGGGGGGTGGTCGCAGAGGAGGGGTGTGGGAGTCTTTGTAAATTACCAGATAGAATCCACAAAATGACAGGCTTGAAACATCTTAAAATTGGAAGCTTTGATAATATGATGGCATATGATGGCATTACCTGTAGGAATAGTGAAATTAACTTCCTTGCAGGAATTGGACAGATTCGATGTGACTGCAAATGAAGAAGGATGGTGCAACCTTGGGGAGCTGAGGGATCTCAATAACCTCCACGGGAATCTCGCAATTGACAACTTGGAGGAGGCAGGAAGCAGAGAGGAGGCAAATAGCGCCATGCTTGGGAACAAAATATTTCTTCTTCGACTTTATTTGAACTGGTTGCTGTCATGGAATGCCTTCGATCCCACCACGATGTTGATGATGAGAAGAAGAAGAGCTTCTGCTGAGGATGTCATGGAATGCCTTCGACCCCATCCAAATCTGCAACAATTGGACATTTTCTGCGGCAGGGTGGAGGGGAGGACGGAGGAGGAGGGGAGGGCAGCGGGGTGGGGGGAGGAGGGGTCGCGAAGGAGGAGGAGACGCGGGGGGGGGGGGGGGGGGGGGAGGAGGGGGTCGGTTCCGGAGGAGGAGGGGCGGCGCCGCAGCGGGGTGGAGGGGAGGACTAACTTTTTGCAAGGCGGCGGGGTGGGGGAGGAGGGGGTCGGTTCCGGAGGAGGAGGGGGCGGTCGCGGAGGAGGAGGAGGGGCGGGGGTGGAGGAGGAGGAAGAGGGGGAGAGGAGGGTATAAAAAAAACAGAGATTGTCCGTGTCTGCCGGACATCCAGACACAGACACGGACAACATAATTGCAGACAATTTTATACGGACACGGACAACATCTGGCCGAGGTTTGTCCGGTCCGTGAACATCCCTACATGTGGTAGCATGGGTAGAGATTAATATTATAATTGTAGGTGTGAGTCATGATTTGTACCATAATTAAATAATTGTGATTATAGCTTCTCACCAATATCATGATTCATTGAAGGGTTATTTCTTGTAATTAACTGTGATGCTTGGGTATTTTCATCTTAAGTCACATGCATTGGCTATAGATTAAAATTTCATAGAAAGTACTATTCTTTATGATTGATCACTATTGAGTATTTTAGCACTGCTTATGATATTTTCATTCAACTTTGAAGAATCTGCAAGTTATTTATGTTAATTTTGTGTATAGGAATTGCTCCTGGAGGATGGATGGGAAAGGCTCTCTCTCGATGAGGATGGGGAGTCCTCTGAAGATTCACAAGTTCCTGGAAATCATGCAGGTAATAAGTGTTGTCTCTTGATATTCAAAGTTGTATTACAAGTAGTTGTATTCTTAAAGGTTAACTTTACTCTATCTAGGATCATCACAGAGGAGAGCCCGTGGAAAGGCTATCAACAAGGCTATACACGAAGCCTTTGACTACACTGGACATCTTGCGATGCAAGTACCGGATGACAAGTGGAGGCCCATATGTAAAAACAGTAGGAAGTTAGTCCGCGAGATAGGGATAATCTGTCGCAGAAATGAGCCTTCTTGAAAAGGAAGATTCTACTTTTGCTTCAGATTGGAGAAAGAATATGTATGTCATGCATGACAGAGTAGTCAGTCAGCTTTTTTTACTTTTTTTTCCTTCTCACTGCAAAAAGGAAGAAAGATTCCTCAGGTCACTGTTTGGAATTTGGAGAAGGCTTGACCAAGATATTATGTTACCTAAGTCTCTAATGATGAAATAACGATAGAACTCTTGTCTTCATGAATGGCCTATGTTGTGGTAAATGCGACATAGGGTTCTTACCACATTGTAGCTTATGAGATTTAGCCATTATTCATATCATCAACTTGCTTTATAGGTGAACTTAAGCATTCTTCTTTTCCATCAGTAAGCTTGGAAGTTAAGCATATAAAATATGGATTACACCTCTATTTGGTTCAATTGTATGCCTGCATTTGATGGAAAAAGTTTCAGTTTTAGTTTTCTAACATGAAGAACATAAATTGAGAGATATGAGATTTAATTAGCTTACCATGGAATTAATAATCAGCTCACGTCTAATAAGTTTAATGTGCAACATTTCAGTCGGATTAATGGACAACACATGCACTTGCTGATATAGTATTTGCATGGTGAATTGATTCAAGATAGGAATTCAAACTGACTTTTGAATAATTTAGAATAATAAATTAGTCTCTGATTTTTTTTAGGTTTTGCATGAATTAGATTGGAATATCATAAATTAACAGTTAATTATGACATTACCGGTGAGAAATGGACAACCAGGTTTCTATGTTGAATTGACCACCATACTATCTTAAACTTTTATTTTATTTATTAGTTTTATCTATCTAGCTGGGTGACAATGAGATCTAGTTTATTGTTGTTAATTAACGGCTAAAGAAATAATTGTAAATAATCATATGGTATTATGACTATTCTTTAACTGATGTCTTGATTACTCATCTTCATCGAAATGAAATTGACCTAACCTTGAGATTGGAATTTAAATGCAGAACATTGGCTTCGAAAATACCAAGAATCGAAGAAAACTTTAAACCCAAGCTACTGGTGGCTCTAAAACATTTGCTGAAGCTAGGGAGGAGTTGGTATTGTTTGCCCATCCTTCTTTAGTTTGTAGCAAGGACATTACATCTATTTGTGAAGCTTATAGTGGACCATTGAATGATGCAGGGCAAAGGCATTCCAGAACTTGAAGGGCCATATAGTTTGATTGATTTCTACTACACAACCCACTATTCAAAGAAGCAGAATCGACGGCTTAGTGAGGAGGCCAAAAATCTATATGTAAGAAGGATGTTGCTAGTTGTTTTCATAATGTGTATACCTTGGACAATATTTGTTTCATGATTCCCTTTAATCTATGAATCTCAATCCATCTTAGCTTTAATTGCAGCAAATTATGATGACAAACGAGACGAGGCTAACACACCAAGTGTAGCTGGGCCATCACAAAACATCATTGACATTGAAATAGCGTCTAAGATTTTGGGCTGTGAGAAGGGCTATGCCCGAGGCCTTGGTCATGGTGAGGTGGCTCCTTCATCTCCGTCGTCAAAGGTGAAGCTATGTACACAACTTAATCATGCTTTTCAGAGAGTTGATACTGTAAAAAGGGAATTGTTTGAAGCTCACAATCTGATGGAAGAGTATAGGAAGACCATTCACAGTTATGAAAAACGCTTTGAGAAAAATGATAATATACTTAGGGAAGTGATGGCTTTTATGAGGCCAGAGCAGCAACCCACCCCTCCATGGTAACAAATTGAGGGGAATTTTTTTTATATGACATGATATTTCGTAATATATTCTTGATTGTGTTTCCTCTACTTTGTAGATTCAACTAGGCTATATGGAGGTCCTTTACATTCGTCTACATTTCTTGCATTTTGTGAAAACATGGAAGACAACACCCGCAAGAATTATGTTTACTTGTGTTGAATTGCAAAATTTATCTAACCTTTTGTAAATGTATTTTGAAGAATAGGATAGCAAAGATAGTAATAACTATTTGGCCAATGTATAGGACTCTTTTGAATAATAGGATAACAAAGATACTATTAACTATTTGGCCTATGTATGGGACTCTTTTGCATATGTATTAGACTCCTTAACCCATGTAAAGGACTCTCTCAGTTAGTGTATGAATCGACTTTCATTGAGTTTGTGTTCTATTTTTCGTGCTTACTATGTTAATTTGTCCTTTAATAATATATGTTAATTGGTTTTCTTATGTTGGTATTAGTAAAATACTTAGATCACATTAGTGGTTTCTATGGTTTAATTTGTGGGCTCCCTTTATATTATGCCGTGTGTTGTTTGTAAACTTGTAATCAGATTAAATAATTTTATGCTGTAGTGGGTATTCATTGTTGAGAGACCCTCACCATAACAAAGGGCTTCATTGATAAGGAGGGAGATGCACACTACATATGAGGTCTTTTGCCTCAAGTATGCCAATTTTAAGAGCTTTAGGTAAGTCAACCTTTTCCCTTCAATTCTTGTCAAATCTTGTAAATAATTTTGTGAAAGTAAGTGTTGTTTTCTTTCAAATTTTTCTAATCAAACTTGGAGGCATTGCTATCCTTGACTTTTGCAATCAGAAGAATAATTATATATTTCGTTAATTGAATGAAAATAGCAATGAGTTCTGTTCTGATGTTGATAACCAGGGCAATGATAATATGTAGCCAACACTTAATTCAAAAAGCCTCTTTTTGATAGCTTAAGCATTTTAATGTATATACATTTAGGGGAAATTATATAATAAAACATCAAATTTTTTTCGAAAATGACATACTATAGCAAATATTTCCTGAAATGGTGCTCAGACAAGCCACGCAGGCGCCCACATGGTGCGGGCGCTTGCGTGACTTTTTTTTTAAAACTAAACTGAAAGGCGTTGGTTGGGTTAAAAGAGAAAGGCGTCAGTTCAACCGTCACTTCAACCGACGCCAACCGACGCTTTTCGGCGCCTTAATCATTTTTGCCCCATTTTAAAGAGGCCATCACTTCAACGATGCATCTCTCTCATTTCTAATCCGTTTTTACCCTTTTTTATTCTTTCTTATTTTTAGTGCTCTTTCTAGTCATCATGATATCACAAAAATATTGAGCCATCACATACTATTTATCGTAGTTTTTGTGATATTTTTTTTGATAAATAGCATGCGATGGAACAACATCTTTGTGATATTATGATGACCAAAAAGAACACTAAAAATAAGGAAGAGTGAAAAAAATGGCAAAAATAGATTAAAAATGAGAGAGATGTGCATCGTTGAAGTTATCGCCCCTTTAAAATAGGATAAATTTATTTTTAACTATTTTAGTGGGACAAATTTCAACAACGCATATCTCTCTTATTTATAATCCATTTTCGCCCATTTTTTTAGTGATCTTTCTAGTCATTATGATATCACAAATATGTTGATCCATCGCATGCTATTTATCAAAAAAATATCACAAAAACTAAGATAAATAGTATGTGATGGCTCAACATCTTTGTGATATCATGATGACTAGAAAGAACACTAAAAGTAAGGAAGAATAAAAAAAAGTTGGACAAAAACGAATTAGAAATGAGAGAGATATGCATTATTAAAGTGATGACCTATTTAAAATGAGACGAAAATGATTAAGGCACCGAACCGACGCATTTCTCCTTAACCCGAGAGCCTTTCGGGTTAATTTAAAAAAAAAGCCACGCAAGCACCCGTGCCACACGAGCACCTGCGTGACTTGTCAGGGCACCATTTTGGGAAATATTTGCTACAGTATGTCATTTTCGAAATTACTTTTTTTGATGTTTTATTATATAATTTCCCCTTATATTTATGTGTGGTCATTGACAGTTCACAGAACAAGGCCATATATTTGTCCAAGTTCATCTGGCGAAAAACCTGAAAATGGTCTCAGATAGTAAAGCTGAAGAAAACTTAACAAGAGGAAAACTGGGTGATGCAGAAGGTAAATTACTGAGCAGATTATGTGACAATTTAATTGGTTACGAGGCAACAGATGACAGAAATTATTGGGAAGTTTTTAAGCTATTGCAATCCAAAGAATCTTGTGCAGTCCTTGATGACTCTTCTGATACTGTTAATTTGATTGTAAGTGTGGAAGATACAGGGATTGGAATCCCTTTGCACGCTCAAGGGCGGGTGTTTACTCCTTTTATGCAGGCAGACAGTTCAACATCCAGAAATTATGGAGGCACGAGCATTGGTTTGAGCATCAGCAAGTGTCTGGTTGAGATGATGGATGGAGAGATAGGCTTTATCAGTCAGCCTCATGTTGGAAGCATGTTTACATTCACTATTGCCTTCAATAAATGCGATGAACATTCTGTTAGTGATTTGAAAAGACTCCCATCTGAGATGCTTCCTACAATTTTCAAAGGGATGAAAGCCATTGTGGTTGACAGGCGACCAGTCAGAGGTGCTGTAACAGGATATCATCTAAAAAGACTCGGAATTGTGGCTGAATCTGCAAATGACAATGATATTGCGCTTGGACATATTTCTGAACAGAATAAGTTTTCAGGACCTTGGTAAGTTCATATTTCCATGTTTAAATTTTGCCTGAGGGTTTGTCTTATATCAGTAACAATTGGTTGTAGAAACCAGTGAGTGCTAATGTGCTAAGTTCTCGGGTCTTAAAAGGTGTCAGGCGGATGTTTTTTTTTCTAGAAACATGCTTTTTTCATTTATTTCTTCTTTCTTGATGTCTAATATGAATGGCAATTTCCTTTTTGGGGCTGCAATACTGTGTGGGATGTAGAGAAGAGATTATTTGCTTGGCCAAGGTGGCTTCTCATTTTGAAGAACAATCACTTGCTGCCAATGACCATCCGCCTTATTTTACATATATTTATGCTAAAAATAATGCATCATTGACTCTTTGATTAGTGGAACATTTTGGTTTTCTGATTTGAAATTTTCATTCTGATAATAGCACAGGGGACCAACCAGATATGATACTGGTTGAGAAGGACTCTTGGATTTCCACAGTAGATCATGGCGGATCTGTGCAGCCAAATGGTAAGCAATAGATAAATTACCTGTTACTAGTATGTGTGGATTTCCACAGTATGTGTGGCATATGAGATCGATTTTGCTATATAAGCAATCGATAAATTACCTATTACTAGTATCTGTTGTATAAATATGATTTGTTTGTTTTGCGTCAATTTAGACTGCTTAATTTGCCAGGCATTTCTTTGCTTGCCAGTTTGAAGTTGAGCTGGACTGCTACTTTGAGAATTTTCAGATCTGTTCTAAAGGGAGCTCTTAGGAAATTAGAGATGCGTTCAGTCCATTTCAAGGAAGCTGGGGAATGTATAACCACAATTCTCACCTTTGTAAAGGAGGTATGTGATAGTTTGACCTCAACACCATGTAAAGATGGTTTGAATGATTTGCTAGTGATAGCTTTCCAGTTTGTGGAGGCCACAGGAGAGAACCTTGGAGCTTCCAAACTGGAGACTTCTATTTACGGGGTCTCATTGGACCTCACCATCATTACTAGTCTAAATTCTACTTATGGCACTGAATATTTAAAGATGCTGAATGTCAGCTCTTTTTCTTACATGGATAAAGTTTCACCTAAGGTTTATTTGACCATACTTTATTGCTTCATTTTGGCTCAGCTGCTTCTTAATCATCCAGAGACAGATTCTGTCCATGATAAAATACAGCGTTTCACAAAATATGTTTTATCCTAGGGTGATCCTTATGAAAATATGCAAGCTGTGATTCGTTTATTTTACATACATGGGTTAGAACTAGAGGATGGGGCATTTATTTTGTTGAAGATTTGGAGGTCAATAGCCTTGAACCTAAAAGAGAAAATTGAAGCCCATAGGGATCTTACCATTGTTAAAAATGAGCTGGATCAGACTGGTTGTCTAGTGGTCTACTGGTTACTGTGCTATCCTTTGATTATGTGCTATGTTTGGCCAACTACAGCAATAAATACTAGCTGCTTAAACAACTGTACGGACAGGCTTGAGCTTGAACTTATTGGGGATGTATGGAAACTACTTTATAATTCTGCAAATTGTGCAGCACAGTTGAAGGTCCTAATTGTTAATAGCTTCTGTAATGGTCTATGCCGATTGCTGATGTCGCTGCTGATGGTGACTTCTGATTATACTGCTGAGAGGGTACTTGACAACTATGTTTTCCTTTTCATTTTTGGAGAAATTACTGCCCTTGAACATGGTTGTCCTATCAGGCGGAGAATGGAACCTTGAAAGCGAAGTGGCACCTACCTATTTTAGCCATGACTGCAGATGTTATTCAAGCAACTTATGAGGAATGCCTCAAAAGTGGTATGGATGGCTGTGTCAAAGCCATTTGATGAGGAACAGTTATATAAAGCTATTGCTGGGTTCTTTGGATCTCATCCCATGATTCAGGCCATGTAAAGTTGTCAACATTACTTACTTCTTGTGCTTTGTGAACATGTTATTTATGAATGAAGAAAATAATTTAAAAGTATTTTTTATTAGATTTTTAATTATTTAAAATATTAAATTTTTATGTAATTTGCGACCGACCAAACCGTCGCTAAACACATGCATTGAATTTCGTTTACGATAGACAACCTAAAACTAATCAAATTTTTATGGTTTTTAATTTTCTATTTTTTTATGCAAGCAATATTCCCTCCCCCAAACCTATTATGAACATTATCCTCAATGTGAACTAAATAAAAAATAATATTGATAATATAACAAGAAAAAAAAGAAAAGGAGAGAATATACCTGAATACGTGGGTTGTCTCCCACCAAGTGCTAAGTTTAATGTCTTCAGCAAGACAGAGCCACAGTCTTTATGTAGGACTCAGATCCTCAAATCATCAACCTAGATCGATTAAATGATTGTTTCCGTCGCTAAATCTTTACACGATTTTTCGAAGTCGAGAAATAAAAAATCTATCACAAATAAGTTAAAACCGTCGCAATAGGTATCTAATGATCCGCCTTCAAAACCGTCGCTAAAACGTTATACCGACAGTAAAAAACCATCGCTAAACCAACAAATTCGTCGAAAAAACTGTTGGAAAAGATATTAGAGACAAATTACCTTTTTTCCATCGAAATGTCATTAGCGGCGCCACCTATCACGCCCGGGCTAGCGGCAGAAAAATCCTGTTGTGAACGCCATAGCAGACCAGTAGGAAATACGTCAGCGGGCCGGCGTCTGCAGCAGCCATCAAGATAACTGATTAGTATTGCGTATCTTATTGTACATTCCGTTTAGGCCAATTGTTAGGTAACGGGCTGATTGAGAATAATTAGGCCAATTAGTGGCCCATCAGTTTGGCCAGATGGCGCGCGCCCCTAGGCAGACGCGCCATCTCTTCCCTTTATATGTTGGACGTCTTCCTCAGTTGGGGGTTATGCAATAGAAAACCATTTCAGTTCTTACTTTTCTTCTTTCTTTTCACTTTTGCCATCGAGATACCTTGTGACCATTGCGGGTCAAAACATTGGTATCAGAGCGGTGCCGATCTGAGAGCAATCATGCCTCCTCGCAAACAACCACTGGGCATGCCAGAAATCCGGGAGGAACCTGAGGCGGCAAAAGAGATGACTAGTCCACGACCGACGATGGAATCCAACCAGGAGGTACTGATCGCCATGATCAGTGCGCTTGGTGTCCGACTATAGAATTTGGAGATGATCCATTCCCAAAACCAGGCGCAGAACCCGACCAATCAGACAGCCACAGTCACTCCTCCGCCGCCACCACCAGGAGGTCTTGGCGGTCCAGTTCGACAAGGGGGGTCCAGTGTGTTTGGCGGCTCTACACAGGCCCTGAACGCTGGGTCTTCCATCGCACATGGAATCCAATTAGGTTCCTTTAACCCAGGAGCTGAAGAGGGCAGATCTGGCCTTGAGGGACGAGGCACTCAAGGTGTTCGAGGAAATGACACAATGAATCCGCACCTGCGAAATGTCCAGCGTGAGTTGGACGCGGATTGGGAGGAGTCTCTAGGCTATCGTGGAGGCCAGAGGGGTAGCGCAGAACCCAGGTTGGCGCGACTCCAATTCCCGCAATTCAATGGTGAAGAGGACCCCGTGGAGTGGCTATACAAGGCTAACAAGTTCTTTGTCTATCAGGGGACTTTTTCAGATGCCGAATGCCTGCGTGTGGCCGCTTTTCACTTAGATGGAGACGCTTCGGTCTGATACCAGGCCTTTGAGAAGGAGGTACGATTCCCGACTTGGGCGTCGTTCTCAAATGAGTTGTGCATCTAGTTTGGGCAAAACGAATTTAAGGATTTCAACGAGATGCTCTCCACCATCCGGCAAACAACAACCATGAGGGCGTACTATTCGGAGTTTATGAACATTGCGAACCGCTTGCTAGACTGGCCGGTCACAGCACTGGTTGGCACTTTCAAGCGCGGCTTGAAACCGGAGATAGCGGACGAAATGCGGCATTTTCCTTGTCACACGATGAGAGATGTGGTGCGACATGCACGCATCGAAGAGGAGAAGCTGGCCAAACAAAGAAATGGGGGACGTAGGAGTTTTCCAGCAAGGGCCCCTGCTGGCCCAGCGCTGGGGCCGCTGCCATCTCCTGCTTCAAATCCCAGTCGACCTATGACGGCTGGCTCTATTGTTCCCCCTGTTCAGAGACTCACAACCGCGTAAATGGAGGAGCGTCGTGCCAAGGGGCTATGTTACAGGTGCGATAAAAAGTTTGTTCCCGGGCACCGGTGCGCAGTACCTCGGGGATGTGGTCTGGAACTTTAAGGATCTTCTTTCGGACTTCGAGGTGCACGGACAGCGGGTTCGACTCCAAGGGGCACAACCAGGTGCCTTGCATACGGCCCAGGCTGTGGGATCATTTTTCAAGTTCGCGCCACATGGGCTATTGTTGCAGCAGCGGGCCATGGTAGATGTTGAGCAAACTGACATGCCAGGGGATTTGTGCTCCTTGCTTGATGATCATGCTGACATATTCTCCGAGCCAACTGGCCTACCACCAGCCCGATCACATGAACATGCCATTCCTATTCTCCCTGATGCCGCACCGGCCACTGTGCACCATACCGCTACCCTCATGTTCAGAAGGTGGAGATTGAGCGCCTGGTGCACAACATGCTACAGTCCGGTATAATTCAGCCCAGCAACAGCTCCTTCTCCTCACCGGTTCTATTGGTCTGCAAGAAGGATGGGTCGTGGCGATTTTGTGTCAACTACCGCGCCTTGAACGCTATTACAGTCAAAGACAAGTACCCAATTCCGGTTATAGAAGAGTTATTGGATGAACTGGCCAGTGCCACGGTGTTTAGCAAACTCGACTTGCGCGCAGGGTATCATCAAATCCGCATGAAACCGCCAGATGTCTACAAAACTGCATTCCGAACACATGATGGTCATTTCGAGTTCTTGGTCATGCCCTTCGGCCTGACGAATGCTCTTGCTACCTTCCAAAGTCTCATGAATGACTTGTTCCGGCCCTTTCTCAGACAGTTCATCCTAGTTTTCTTCGATGACATCCTCATATATAGCCAGTCGTGGGACGCTCACTTGGGACATTTGCGGTCAGTTCTCTCCATCTTACGGACTCATTCCTTATTTCTTAAACGGTCGAGTGTTCCTTTGGTAGCAGGCAAGTGGAGTACTTGGGCCATGTTATTTCGCACGAGGGGGTTTCCACTGACCCCACGAAGGTATTTGCCATGCTGTCTTGGCCGGCTCCCACATGTGTCAAGGGCCTCCGAGGCTTTCTGAGGCTGACAGGGTATTACCGCATATTCATCAGCCAGTATGGGATTATTTCCAGCCCCCTGACCACATTACTAAAAAAGGGGCCTTTGCATGGACTGGTGAAGCGCAAGAGGCTTTTGATCAGCTGAAACAAGCTATGGTTACTGCACCCGTTTTGGTCTTGCCAGATTTCACACTTCCATTTGTGGTGGAAACGGATGCATCGGACACAGGCATGGGGGCGGTCCTCTTGCAGAAGGAGCGGTCAGTGACCTTCTTTAGCAAATCTCTCACCAGCCACTCTTTGACACTCTCGGCCTACGAGAGGGAGATGTTGGCCATTGTTCATGCCGTCACCAAGTGGCGACATTATTTGTTGGGTCGACGTTTCATCATCCGTTCTGACCATCATCCATTGAAGTATTTTCTTGAGCAATGGGTGTCTACACCAGCCCAGCAGCATTGGGTGAGCAAGCTGCTGGGGTATGACTATGAGATCGTCTACAAGAAGGGGTCTAAAAACACTGTCGCGGATGCTCTATCAAGGCGCTCGACGGAGGGGTCCTGTATGGCTATGACTGGCCCGACTTGCCCCTTTCTTCCTGATTTGCATTGCGCCTATACGGAGGACCCCGACACTCGCCAGCTGATCGAACATTTCCACGTGCATCAATTGGATGATCCTTCCTTCACTTGGCACAGTGCCACTTTATTTTGGAAAGGGAAGCTATGGGTGCCTAATAGTGGGGACTTGCGTCGCCGTGTTCTTTCACATTTTCATGATACGCTAATGGCGGGACTTGAGGGTGCCTTCCGAACCTACAAACGAGTAAGCCAGAGTTTTCTGTGGCCCGGATTAAGAAAGGACGTTCAAAATTATGTGGCTGCTTGTGACACGTGCCAGCGCACTAAGGTTGTCACTACCTCTCCACAGGGTCTCCTTCAACCCCTCCCAATTCCGAATCAGATATGGGAGGATATCTCTATGGACTTTGTCGAACCCTTGCCCATGGTCCAAGGAAAGTCGGTCATTCTTGTGGTGGTGGACCGGCTCTCAAAATATGCTCATTTCTGTGCTTTGAGCCATCCTTTTACAGCCCGGACGGTTGTTGAAACTTTTGTCAAAGAAATCACTTGGTTGCATGGAATGCCTAAGACTATCGTCTCAGATAGAGACAAGGTTTTCATTTCTACATTCTGGCGTGAGTTTTTTGCTATCCAAGGTACGAAACTCACCTTGAGCACGGCTTATCATCCCCAGACAGATGGCTAGATGGAGGTCGTCAACAGGTGCGTGGAGCAATATTTGCACTACTTTGTGGGCGATCAGACTCGCAAATGGTTACAGCTTCTTCCCTGGGCTGAATGGTCTTATAATACGGCTTATCACACACAGACAGGATTTACACCATTTGAAGTTGTCTATGGCCATCCACCTCCTTCAGTTCTCTCTTATGTGCCTCACAGGTCATCCGTTGCTGAGGTTGACTATCTGTTGCAAACAAGGGATGAGGTTCTTTGCCAGCTGAAAGCAAATCTCGCAGCTGCCCAGAACCGTATGAAACAACTTGCTGATAAGAAGAGATCTGATCGGGCCTTTCAGGTGGGTGATTTGGTCTACGTGTCCGTCCTCCCACAGTGCAAAACTTCTTTGTTCAGATCGGATCAAGCCAAGCTCGCACCTCGCTACCATGGGCCATATTCTGTGCTTGACCGTATCGGGCCCGTTGCTTATCGCCTGGCTATACCCCCGGGGTCATTGGTGCACCCGGTTTTCCATGTTTCGCGTCTACGTCGTTTTGTTGGAGACGCATCGTCAGTCACTATAGGCGGTCCCTTGTCTCTCGTGCCTCCTGTGGATCCGGATACTCCAGTGCCAGCGTCTATCCTTGACAAACGATGCATTTATAAGGCAGGTCGCATTATTACAGAGATATTGGTGGCATGGAAGGGTCATTCACTGGAAGATGCTACGTGGGAAGTAGAGGACGACATTCTGGCTCGCTTTCCGGACTGGTCGCCTTAAGGTCAAGGCAATAAGCGGAGCGTGGCGGATTGTTGTGAACGCCAATGCAGGCTAGTAGGAAATACGTCAGCGGGCCGGCGTCTGCAGCAGCCATCAAGATAATTGATTAGTATTGTGTATCTTATTGTACAGCCCATTTAGGATAATTGTTAGGTAACGGGTTGATTGAGAATAATTAGGCCAATTAGTGGCCCATCAGTTTGGCCAGATGGCGCGCGCCCCTAGGCAGACGCGCCATCTCTTCTCTTTATATGTTGGATGTCTTCCTTATTTGGGGGTTATGCAATAGAAAACTATTTCAGTTCTTACTTTTCTTCTTTCTTTTCACTTTTGCCATCGAGATACCATGTGACCATTGCCGGTCACAACAAATCCGTTGCTAGAAACTTGTAGTGGCAGTTTAAGGACTTTTGGCGACAGTTTTTGTTGTAGTGACATTAATTGAGTTTTCTATCCAATAAAAATCAAGATACAGGACGGAGGGAGTGCTATACTTAAGCACCGTTTGGTTGCCCAAACAGAAGATGGATTCTTGATCCAGCTTCTTTTGGGAGGAGATTTCCCATTTTAGCGAAAAATGAGGGCCTTTTGTAAAAAAAAACGTGGTAAGTGCATTTTTTTTACAAAAGACCCTCACTTCTTGATGAAATCACAACTTTTGTCACCGAAGGAAGAAGTGGATTCTTTTGGGAAAGGAGATTTCCCAAAAGAAGCTGGATTCTAGCTTCTTCTTAGAATCCAGCTTCTTTTAAGCCCAACGAAACAGGGCCTTAATCTTTTTTGGATAATTTTGTTATAAATCTTGTTCCGCTGAATGTTTAGTGTGATGGCTCTTCATGGGATAGACACGTACCATTGTTCTAAGTAAGGTGTCAGCTCAGGTGTGTTAAACATTACTCAACCTTTATAAAAGGGTACAGGAAATCAATCACCTCCAAAAGAGTGATACGTGGAGAGAGGCATTCTCTTCAAAAGGGTAGACGAGTGATTACCTTAATAAAAGCGATACAATACAAGGAGCAGCCACCACCAGAATTGGAGCTTTTTACGTGTGACCTGGCGCCAACTACGGGTTTCTCATATTACCCGGAATCTCTTTCTTTCTTCCATATGAACCAGAAAGTACCAAAAATGCCCTTAGGTTTAGGTATAAGCACCCACTCTCTGTTTTTCCATATTACCCAGAATGGGAGCGACTACCCGGAGAAGCTCGCATTAGTCGGAGAAGAAGGCGTTCCGTCCGGCCTCTCCGCCCATATCATCGCCGGCGCCGGCGCCGTCGAACTCCGGAAAGGTCATCTTCGCGGCAAAAAGCGGGGAAAACGAGCGGGAAAGACCGGGTATTGGAAAACAACTTCAACGGAGGCAGCGTACATCGAAAAACGCGTAGGTGAAGTTCAAATACGACGATTTTTATCATGAAAGTTGGTTCCAGAGAAGAAAGTTAAAAACTTAGCAAGTTTTCAACTATTATTATAGTCGTGTATTCGACAACACGACTGTAATAATAGTCGTGTTTGATAAAACACGACTCATAGACTTTGATTTTCACTCATATACGGTTTTCAATATATCGTGTCTGACGGTTTTTTAACTTATTTCGGTATTTTAATGGCAAGTACGGATGGAGAAGATAGTTCTTTGCTTACACTACGATGGAGTTTTTACAAATTCTGATAAGTACGTGGGTGGGAAACGGAAGCTCCTGCCTATAGATACACGAGTAAAGTACCTGGAACTGTTGCAGCAAGTGGAAGAAAGATTACCGCTTAAGTCTACATCTGGTACATTAACTTTGTCATATCGTGTTGACTCTGAATCCACATACCTCCTTGAAGACGATAAAGACGTGGAGGCAATATTTATACTTCACAAGAGCAAGCAAGGCACAAATGGACTACTCCGCCTATACGTGGAGTGGACTTCTACGGGCAATAACATGGAGACTTCGACTCTCAATAAGGAAATAAATGCCAATGCAAATAAGGAGGAGGAGAGGCTACCAGAGGCAGAAGTGAGGCCGGCCAGTAAGATACCGCCGGAGAGGCCATCCAGCCCAGGCAATAAGACACCCGCATCAGCAGTCGAAGGAAGAAGAGATGGAGATTATGCGAGGTGAGATTTCTAAGGCGCGGATACAGGCAAGTCGTTTGCTATTATAGTCGACTATAATTGTACACAACTAAAAATTTTGTCGTGCCGTATGCAACACGACTATATACATAGTCATGTTTCATAATACACGACTACAAATGAATTCGTGTTGCATAAGACACGACTTCACTACGTGCTATCGTTTACTCAAGTCCATTCATACATCTTTTTTCACGCAGATTGGGAGATGGAGAAGAAGCTGAAGATGAAGAAGAAGATGAAGATGAAGATTCCAGTCCAGATGAAGAAGAATTGTTGGATGAAGATGAATTACCGTGGTCTGCAGATGAGTGGGATGAGCCTCTTACAGTACCACATTTTAGCCAGCCAGATCACACGGGAACATCGACTTCTAGAGGTCCCACGGCAGGAGACACATGTAAAGGGAAATCTGTCGCGTCGGAGGACGATGAGTACCTCAATATTGAGGGTGATGGTGGTTGGGATTGGGGTACCTATTCTGCACAGGCCGGTCCTGCAAAACATTGTGAAGAGGAGACGATGTTGACCGAAAGTTTGCAAGCAGAAGACTACGAGGCACAACTTACCTTAGGGGCTAGATTCGAAAGCGTCAAGCAGTTCAAGATGGTTCTAACTGATCTGGCAATCAAGAGGAAGTTCATGTTCAAAGTAGCGGATGAAAGCAAGGACACATTCGCTGCAACGTGCAAGGTTTCGGGGTGTAAGTGGTACATACGGGCGTCAAACAGACTTGATGGAGTCAGCGTGACAAGGAGGGAAGAACGGCATACATGTGACACTTCTGTAAGTTCGAAAGATCATTCATTGGCTTCTCACCTCTTGATTGCGAGGAAGTGTCATGGCCTCCATAAGGATTCAAACTCCATAAAAATCTCAAATATCCAGCAATACATTGAGAAACATTGGGGCGTGATAGTCAACTATAATGAGGGCCCCACTTCCTGGCCACCTTTTGGCCCGTGGGCTGGTAGGGCCCACAACAGGATGGAAGATTGTCGTGTGCTCGAAAAACCAAATTTGTATAGTAAACAGATGAAAACATTATTACAAGTCGCAGTTGCCTTAGTTGACTATAACTTGTACACGAATTGAATTATGGTCGTGTCGTAAACAACACGACTATATACCTAGTCGTGTTTCATCATACACGACTATAAATATAGTCGTGTTGCATAATACACGACTATAAATATAGTGGTATTGTATAAGACAAGTTTGCCGATCGAAGACTATGAATGCTACATACCTGAAGGACATATGCGGCGCCATTTAGGTATCCACCGCCTAGGCACCCTCTTTGCGATCTCGCACCCATTAGTCTACTGGTGTGGGTTATACCAGAAACCAACATCTTATGCATAGCCCCAGCCCAATTGTATGACCTCAATCTTGGGAAGTCGTCAATGTAACGGTACAAAGAGGGATGAACCGCTCTAGTGCTGTGTGGAAATAGCACCGTGCAGAAGAGGAGGCAGATGATCATCCTCGCCATGTCCTCCTCTTCCATCTTCAGTTCGCCCATGCTAAGCTTGTCTATGATTTCCTCAATGTGTGGAATTTCCGCTCTCCTCACAGCGAAGTGCTTTCTGAAGAATTGACCTTCCGGTCGGCGTGTCAAGGAGGGGAGGACCTCAACTCTTTCGCCCTTTGCAGGCAATCCGGTGATAAGCGCAACTTCTTGCCCTGTGAAATGTAGCGTCCTGCCCTTGATATTGAGGACCTTCGCCGACTATCCCAGTACCTGACCAAATGGTCGAGGAGGTTCCGAGATACAACTACGTCCTCACCTTCAAAAATGACAGTGAAACCAGCATCTTTGATCACTTGGGCACATCTTTGGTGATGCTGTAGGAGGGCCGCACACTTTTCATCACTCCCGGTTGACAAAACGTCCGAAGGGCCGGTCGCGCATTATATGTTCTCTTTACTGGTCGGTCCATCGGAGCCTTCCTCTTCCTGCCCCTCTGATTTCACTGTCGAGGTGCCGAGACAAAATCATGATCCTCCTCCTCTTCCGATGGTATTTCCTCCTTAGACTCATCTCTTTTTTTATGCATCTACAAGGAGTAAGGTAGAGTGGTCAGTAGAAAAGTCGTGTCGGTGAAACACGAAAATATAAAAGTCGTGTTGTCACGTACACAACTAAATAGAAAGTCGTGTATTTTACAGACACGACTTTATAGTTCATAGTAAAAATTTAAAATCCAAATGTCGGACCTTATGAAACTAAAATCAGTAAAGATTGTTGTAACTTACCGCGGTTTATTCGTGTGTATGTGTGTATTTCCTCGCAGGTGCCTTTCACACTCTTCCTCGCCGTCAACCGAAACTCAATCGGTCAATCTGCCGGTTGCATGCAGGCGGAGGGAGCCGCGGGGGAACTCAGAAGGTTATTGATCTGAAATACCGACGTATACGCTTCAAATTGCCGCCTTTGTGCACTCTCCCTCAGTCGTGTCATCGAAATACACCAGGGGGGCAGCTCGATATCGAGATGGGGACGCGAAAAGGCTCGTCAAAATCCGTGTATTCCGCCGGTTGAATCGCCGCTCGAACTCGCCGGTCGCCGGTGAAGTCGCCGATGTATATCGCTGGAGAACCTTGTATTTTTTCGTGTTGTACACAACACGCCTCTTCGCACAGTATTAGCACGAAAAAATAAAAGAAAGGGCATTTTGGATACTTCATGTCCAGATTCCAGGTCATATGAGATTTCACGGGAAAAACCTGGTAATATGGGAATGTCAAAGTTGGCGCCAGGTAATATGGAAAAAACTCCCTGAATTGTGACAATAATTGTGGAGACCTACTCTTAGAACTACATTACAAGAGTGGAAAAAGGTGTTTACGATAAAAATCTTTGTGCCTTTCTACCTTCTTGGGTAACCCTATTATTCTGCTTATATTGTGCTTTATTATCATTATTGCCTTATGATTTACTCATTTTGAGGGGCTTAAAATGCGGTCTTTACACTGTGTCATTCGGTTGTCTAGGATCACAGTATCGATCACAAATTTTCATCTTTGATAAGGGATATGGATGTGGTCCTTGTTGTGGTGTTGAATAATTTGAATTTGCACTTGCCTTATTAGGGTTTAAATTAAGGTATAATTAATTCAAATTTTTATATTAACTCTTATACTAATCAGGTATTGTATTTTTTTGCAACAGTGAATTATAGTATGCGATTATACTTTGTTTACATTGAGAACAAAACGAATAAAGAGCCATGAGAAGAAGTGTGTATCTGAAGGGGAATCAAATGTACAATGTTCACTGAGAAAGGAGGGATCCAATTGAGCCACACAAAAACCATACAACTAGATGACAAACGGAATGCAAAGCTCATATGATTGGCCAATGCATCGACATCGCATCGCAAAATCAATGCAAATAGACCGAGGGATGCTTTGTGTTAAGGCAATTATAAGACTGATATGCTAAAAAACTGTGGCACGAAGCCATCGTTTGAACAACCAATATGGATAAGGACAAAATTTTCATCAAAAAAGCAATAAGCACGAATTAATATTGTACTGCACGGCGTAGTTGCACGATGCGAAATTACACTACATGCTACACTTCCAGTGTCAATGTTTGAGTTAATTGCTTTTGACATTGTAACTACTCATAAGAATAATAACATTAAACCACAAACTAATCCCAAATTGAAAAAGGAAAGGATTTAGTCTTGCACCCTGTGACATGAACATTTCTCTAATAATTAGTCCAAGGTATTTTATATTCTCCAAAAAGGACATTTTTTGTGTTTCTTGAGAAAAGTAACCCCAGGGTTCACCCTTAAATACTATGTTTAGTTTTCGGGTTAAAAAAAAAAACAAAGTGGCAGCGGCAATAGCCACCACCCGCCTAGCTGTGGCCTCTGGCCCGGCCAGTGGTAGGGAGAAGCCCACCTATTTTGGCTGAAGCGCCAACATTCCAGATTTGGTTGCCACCATTATAGCAGTGGAAGGTCATACAAGTAGTGCGATCAGGCTAGTCATGTACGTCGGATGTCAACTATTTTGTAGAAGGCATGTGGCAAGGCAAGGGGAGGAAATGTGAAGAGAGGAGAAGAGAAAGAAGATAAAATGTTCTGAAATTTGTGGGGAAAGGGGGAGTATTGTTGTCTCTTGGCTTGTTTTAATGCTTGGTTCTCAACCTGCCGTCAAGGACTCCCCAAAAGGAATCCACCTCAATTAGATTATTAGAAAAATGCGAGTGGGTTCTCGAGAGGCTTTGAGGTGGCTCCAGGCTATGTCTGGTGAGCAAGATTGACAGATCTTTTTTTGTTTTTTAACGCATTGATAGATTTGAATGGCCTCCATTTGGGGAGAAATTATTAGGTACGCGGCACGTAGGAGGAAGTCATGCTGACCAACAAATTGGAAGGAGTCGTATCCATCACCCGTTGGTGATGAGCATGACTTCCTCCTACGTGCCGCGTACCTAATAATTTCTCCCCAAATGGAGGCCATTCAAATCTATCAATGCGTTAAAAAACAAAAAAAGATCTGTCAATCTCATGAGGGCCCACAGGGGACCAAGGGCCCACAAGGGACCAACAAATTGGAAGGAGTCGTATCCATCACCCGTTGGTGATGAGCATGACTTCCTCCTACTCACCATGTACCTAATAATTTCTCCCAATTGGGTGGGTAGCTGGCCTCTCCCCTCCTTGTTGGGTGGCCTGATCTACTTCCTCTCCTCATTCTTCCTTTTGAACGGCCCCGTTCACTACCTTCTATCCGTGTTTCCCTTTTTTTTTGCTTTGCATTTTCCTCCCTCCATGAGAACCTCTCCTCTCCATGTCGTTCCTGTTTCATGCTTACTATTGTTTATATCTAGATCCCTTGCCTTTTTTGTTTTTGAACCTCCCTTTATCTTATAGTCCTTCAAAGAATTTATGTCCCCTCTAGTCATTCTTTTTGAGCAATTGTGGGGTCTTCGCCTCTAGTGTAAGGTAATTAGGGTTGTTCTCGGACAGCTGTGTTCACGGGGCCGGCTGTGTCCATGGCCATGTCTGCGCCGAGGAGGAGATGTCCGAGGACCACGGTCAAGGGTCCTCGAATAGCTGTCTGTTCGAGGTCCGAGGTAGGCTGCAACAGGGGAGGCAGTGGCCATGGCCGAGGTAGGAAGGAAGGGCGTCGGGGGTGGAGAAGGAAGGGGCAGTCACGGAGGAGGAGGAGGCGCGGGGTGAGGAGGTGGGGCAGTCACGGAGAAGGAGGAGGGGCGGAGGGGTGGAGGAGGAGGAAGGAGGGGGCTGTTATGCACCCTAGATAGATGCACAATAGCCGGCGGCAAAGAGCAGGGAAGGGGATGAGAATAGAGAAGAAGGAGGTGAGAAACTAGGGTTTAATTCATTCATATCCCAAATAGAACAGGGCGTCCCCTACATATAGACACTGGGCCTTTAGCTGATGGGCCATAACACATAAGTGGCGAAAATAATAAAATAGCCTATTCCTACTGCAGCGGCCCACATGGCCTTATTAAACAATGAAATATCCTAATAGCTAAGGAGTCGTAACATTCCACCATGCTCCGCTACAGCCTTGTCCTCAAGGCGAGAATGTAGGGAAATGAGCATAGAAATCATCCTCCAAATCCCAAGTTGCATCGTCCAAGGAATGATCATGCTACGCAACGAGCACCTCAGTCACCAAGCGTCTAGAGCGATGAACCCGACGGCGATCCAATATAAATGAAGGAAGATCAGGAGAATCCACTGGCAATATCAACGACGCAGGCACCACACTAGAAAGGCGAGAAGGATCCCCCACAAATTGCCGAAGGCAAGACACATGAAAACCGAATACACCTTGGAATTAGGTGACAACTGCAAGCGATAAGCAACTAGCCCGATACGCTCCAACACTGGATAAGGACCATGGAACCGATGCGCCAATTTAACTGAAGTAACGGGTGCCAAAGAATGTTGCCGATGGGGCAATAGATTAACGTAAACCATATCCCCAACTGAGAACTCCCGATCCGCATGAGAGCGATCATATACCTGTTTCATCCAATTTTGGGCAGTTGTGAGGTTATCCTTAAGTTGACGCAGGACCTCATCCAGCGTCTGAAGTGCATAATCCACCTCACTCACAGAAGAACTAAAAGGCAAGTACCAGATCACTGTAGGCGGAGGCCAACTATAAACCACCTCGAAAGGAGTAAAGCCTATAGAGGTGTGATAAGTTGTGTTATATGACCATTCAGCTCAGGGAAGAAGTTGGAGCCACCGACGAGGCTCCTCACTAACAAAACATCGAAGGTACTGTTCGAGGCAATGGTTGACTACCTCGGTTTGCCCGTCACTCTGCGGATGGTAAGCGGTACTCATATACAACCTAGTATCCAGCAATGAAAAGAACTCTTGCTAGAAAAGGGAAATAAAGATCTTATCCCGATCTGACACAATTGTCCATGGCATGCCATGCAACTTTGCCACTTCCCGAACATAAGTTTTAGCAATTGTTTTAGCCGTATAGGGGTAACCAAGAGCGCAAAAATGTGTATATTTCGAAAGACGATCCACTACACCAAGATAACAGATTTACCTTAGACTGTAGGTAGAGCCTCAATAAAGTCCATGGAGACATCCTCCCATACATGATCAGGAATAGGGAGAGGTTGCAGAAGACCCGCTGGAGTAGTAGTAGAGGACTTGGCGGGCTGACACACATCACAGGCCGCCACATATGAATGGACAACCTTCTTGATTCCGTGCCAAAGAGAATTCTAACACACTTGTAGGTGCGGAATGATCCTTCGTGACCCACACTCGGAGTGTTATGAAAGAAGGATATGATAGCCTGCCGTAGGGCCAAGCTCGGAGGAACCCATAGTCGATGCTTCCACAAAATATAATCTCCTTGCAAAATAAAAGAAGGTAAGTGATCATTTAAAATTAAACC
The DNA here is from genome assembly GCA_039654745.1 of Houttuynia cordata. NCBI lineage: Eukaryota > Viridiplantae > Streptophyta > Magnoliopsida > Piperales > Saururaceae > Houttuynia > Houttuynia cordata. The sequence continues at coordinate 10,107,280 of CM077506.1, forward strand.
CTTGCAAGTGTACAAGGCAATTGTACTGCGGCGAGTATAGAAAGGGTTGTCAAACCTCAGGGACGGTTAAATACTTTACCAAATTCAAGAGGAAAGTTGCAGTTTTTAGTTACTCTAAGAAAATGATAAACTTTAACTACTTCTAAAGGGTTTGAATCAATGTAGAGAATTATCAAGGCAATGAATCCACCACTAGACATGCAATTACTACTCTTGATTTTTATTACGCACAAATGACATGATACGGTAATTCGTGTTCTTGGTCAGACACACGAATTACTAATGAATTCACTAACGTTCTTGGTCGGACACGAAAGTACATCCACTATTGTGTAATGAATCCTATCCTTGGTTGGGCATAAAATCAATCACAAACCTGTTATAATGTAATTAATCCTATCCTTGATCGGGCATAGAATCAACACAATATCTAATTTCATTCATAAACAATCAAGTCTATGGTCAAGCACTCAAAAGAATACTTATGAAATCGCATTAAGCATGAATCATAATCAACTTTATTAAATGAAACTAACAAGAGTAGCAATACACATATCTAGGGCTTCATCTAGCCTTGATAATGAATTTAGTTACACATAGGAAGAGAGAAAAAAAAAGCATGTTTTTGTAGATCCATTGGCATGAATTTCTTCTTCTTCTTTGGCTCCAAAAGACTCCTTTTGCACTTCTCTAGCCTCCAAAATATGTTTTCTAATGCCCAATACGTTCTCCTTTAAGACTTATTTATATGTTTGAAGAGAAACCACGAAATCCCCTTCCAAATCCGAGTCAAAATAGGCTTAGGTTTCGTAGGAAACCTTAAAGAGAACTAATGCAGAAAAGTAAATGCCACCTTCGTAGGAAACACGATTGCATTGAGCGTATGCAACAAGCCGTTAAACCTCTAGGTGTCCCTAGTAGGACGAGTTGTGTCTCGTGAGGGTTTGCAGCCATGCTACCCACAAATATGTACTTATTAACCTAATTAACCTAAGTGCAAACAAAACAAAACAAAATAAAACATTACAAAACAATCAAACCTATTATCCCTTTAAATGCAAACCACAATGCTTAAGAAAACCAACCACACGTACTTGGTTCATAATCAACGGGAATATAGAAGCCCTCAAGTAAGTGGTTTTATTCCACACTTTCATCTTGAAAATTTCTGCTCAATATGATATAGCATGATAATGTAAATAGTAAAAGTGTAGAACATTGTAGTCATACATTCAAAATTTCTGTTTCACACAGATCCAGTGTTACCCATTAACCAAATAACATCATAATCTATATATTCATCATAATCTTTAGGTTCATGATAGCACAAATGGCTGCCTACCTCATTCGGGTTCAACATTCTAGACTTGAGAGGATAATACACCATAGACTTTTTTTTTCTTTTTTTCAATAGGACTGTTAAGGCCTGACTTCAAGATGCTTAGGTTTAGCTATGACTCAGGCCAATGACTCCCAACCAGTTTGGCTTAGGGCATTAGGTTTTAAGTAGACCGCTTCGGGCTTGAGCATCAGCCTAAGTTAATCCTATAATAGTCAAGCAGCCCCTTTCTTTCTTTCTTTCTTTTGTTTTTCATCATATTTTTTTTATTTTCATTTCAGCATTCATTTTTTCCAGCACAACTTTATTTTGTCCAGGCTGTATTATACTCTCAACCTATTTTCAGTTCCAATCCCATGCCATAGCCAAGTAAAGGGTCTATCATGATCTTTTAAACTCAACAGACAACCACATATCAACCAATGACTTTGAGTAAAGACATCCCACTGTAAATTAGTATTCAACAAATCTCTAGATGGTATTACTTTATGTACTAGTGTGTGTGAGTGAGTTTTCTTAGTTCAAGCACATGTTCCAAGAGGAATGTAACAGAAAGGTATGCTCAGTTAAGTACATCTATCCTCCAGTATACTTACTCACACTTCGAATGTAAATTAATCACTTAAGAATTGAAGTATGCATCATTACGGGATAAACTATCAAAACCTAACAAAAATTACTAATAAACAACTTAAAAACACTCAAATTTTTATTTTTATTTTCTTTTTTTGATTTTATAATGAAGCACATCCCCTCCCCCAAATCTAATATAAGCATTGTCCTCAATGCACAACAAAAGATAAAAATACAATGATCACATAAGAGTAAGGGAAAAAGAGGAAAGAAAACACCAGAGGAAGTAGACTAGAAATCTAAGTCATCTCCATTAGCACCGCCTGGAGGAAAATGCCATGCATGAAGAAAATCGACTATGGAGTCAAGGCGTTCCGTAATAGCATGCTGAGAATCTATAAGCTCCTGCTGGGATTGCCAAATCTCCTGCACATGTCCAGTGAGATCGATAATCTGCTGCTGCATAGTTGTCCAGGGTGGTTGTTGAACAGGCTAACCCTCGGGTATCTCGGCGTGCTCCTCAGGACGTGTACCCGTGGCCAAGCTGGGTGTCAAGTATGGCCCATCATCCGGTTATACACATCAATGCCAATAGGCCCAAGTCCCCAATAGACTCTAGAATGATCTGGAAATCGTATCCCATGGGCCAGAAATACCCACTCTAGAATGTAAGGATATGGTAACCTCATCCTTTTGCCCCACCAACATCTGCTTCATTCGGCCAAAGACAAATGAAGGTAGGTCAAGATCGTGACGCCTGGTGTCATTGCCGAATACATATAGTAAATCAGTCATAGTGCGGTTGACTTTCTCCTTCTGGGCTAACCATACATCATGTTGTAGAATCAAGAAGGCGAAACGGAACTCAGGTAGCATGCTGATGGCGGAGAGGTATGTCGTGATTCCAGGCCCTACTGCAGATCCCATCAATCGACCTGTGACGGTGCGGAAGATTGGAAACTTATATCCATCAAAATTGGGGTGATGAATAGTACCTCGTTCGCACCCCATGGCACTCGCAATCTCAGTGACTCGAACCCGGACGAGAGTGTCACGTACTACACTCCGGATGGCCACCTGTTCGGGATCCTCGCTATCTTCAATAGTGACATTCGCATAAAATTCCCTAACCGGACCCTCATGCACGATTGGCTGTACATTTTGTCTCTTCTCACCTATGTGGGTGAAATGCTGCACCCAGTCTGGCCGCTCCTCGATCCATGTCTATGTTGGAAGATCAGGAATGTAGGGGTTAAGGCTGACCTGCCGCTCATACTGAATTGGGCGAGGCGATGGAGGAGTCTCATGTGCAGGAGTGGATGGAATAGGGTGTGACGTAGACGCCTCACCCCTGTGGCATTTCTGAGCAACCGCCTTCTGAGGCATGGTACCTGAAAACCAAAGATAAGAATAAAAATTACAGCAAAGTACAATTGTCCAGCATGAACTTTAAGCTTTATCATCTTAGCAGTCATGTAACAGTAGATGACACAAACAACAATTCCACTTCACAATTTTCAAATTTTTATTTTAATTTTTTTCTAAAAATATGAACGAGAATCCTAAAAATAAAAATAAAAAAATAAAATAAAATTTTGATGAAACATCAGAGGTAGCACCATGCAAATAAATTGCAATCATCAATACAAAAGTATGCATGAGAGGGGTGTATATCCCGGAGGCCTAATTTCAGAAAAAAAATTTTCTTTTCAAAAAAACATTGTTCACAGGATGAACGCACATCCTAAAAATTAGAGAAAACCCCTAAAATCGAAGAATCAGAAGTGGAAATTCATGCATAATCATTGCAATAGTCAATATAAGAGCATGCATGAGACTAATTACAAAAATATCTACCATAAACCAATAAAAATCAAGCTTTTGAGTTTCGGCTTACTCGAAGAAAAATGCGTGATGGCGAGAAAGGGAGAGGTAAATCGCAAAAACAGACACCGGATCTGGATTCTATGTGCAAAAATCTGTCGGGGGCGGGAGTTTCAGCTCAAACAAGGGTCAGAAACTGCGGCGATGAGCGGAAATAGGTTTCTCTCGCTGCAGCCGTTCGGATTTTAAACGCGAAGAAGACGACCCGCGATCGATCGCAGATTTAGCCGATCGATCGTTTTATAAAATGAGAAACAGCGCCCATCAGATTGCAGATGAACGGCATCAATGTACCGTCTGTTGATCGATTGTCCATATTTGGGGTCGATCGCCTACCGATCGATCAGTTATGTTCGGTCGATCGTATTTACTATTTTTTTTTAAAGAATTAAACTCAAGTAAGATCTTTTCCCTCAAACCTAGTGCGAACATTGTCTTCAATGTGAACAAGATGTAAAAATGACAATGATCATATAACAAAGAAAATACGAAAAGGAGAGAATACACCTAAATACGTGGGTTGCCTCCCACCAAGCGCTAAGTTTAACGTCTTCAGCCAGACAAAGCCACGATCATGCTGTAAGGTCTAGATCATCCAAGTAAGCAATCATCACATCCATGTCTGCTGCAGCTTCGAGATACGGTTTCAATCGGTAGCCGTTGACTTTGAATGTACTCCCATCTTGTGGATTATGAATCTCCACAGCTCCATGAGGGTAGACTTGTGTCACAATGAATGGGCCATACCACCGTGAGCGGAGCTTTCCAGGGAATAAGTGTAGCCTAGAGTTGTGAAGTAGCACCTTCTGATTAGGCGCCAAGGACTTTCTGGAAATCATCATGTCATGGATAGCTTTAGTCCTCATTTTGTATAACTTAGCGTTCTCATAGGCCTCATAACGCATCTCCTCTAATTCACTTAGTTGGAGTTTTCGCTGTTCACCGGCTTTATCCACATCAAAATTATAAGCTTTAATAGCCCAATAAGCCTGGTGTTCCAACTCTACAGGTAAATGGCAAGCTTTGCTGTATACCAGTCTATAAGGAGACATGCCAATAGGGGTCTTGAATGTTGTCCGGTAAGCTCATAATGCATCATGCAATCGCAAGGACCAATCCTTTCTATCGGGGCGAACTGTCTTCTCAAGAATCCGCTTGATTTGGCGATTGGAGACCTCCACTTGGCAGCTCGTCTGAGGATGATATGGTGTGGCAACCTTGTGGTTGACAGAGTATTTCTTGAGAAGGGCCTCAAAAGACCTGTTACAAAAATGAGTACCGCTGTCACTAATAATAGCTCGAGGAGTGCCAAACCTACTAAAAATATTAGATTTCAGAAATTCCAGCCCAACTCTATGGTCATTGGTCTTAGTGGCAAAAACTTCAATCCATTTAGACACGTGATCCACATCAACAAGAATATATGTATGACCAAAAGATGGTGGAAAATGTCATATAAAATCGATGCCTCAAACGTCAAATAAGTCAACAATTAAAATGGATTGTAAAAGCATCATATCTCTTTTAGACAAATCTCGAAATTTTTGACACCGATCACAAGATTGACAATAAGCATGGGCGTCTTTGAATAAAGTTGGCCAGTAAAGACCGCTTTGAAGTATTTTGGCTGCAGTTTTCTTTCCATCGAAGTGTCCACCACAGGCCTGAGAGTGGCAAAAAGATAAGATAATATGAAACTCACTCTCGGGGACACATCGGCTTATGACTTAATCAGCACATATCTTAAATAGATCAGGGCCATCCCAATAGAAATGTTTGACGCGTGAGAAGAACATGTCTTTATCATGTTTAGTCCAAAAGGTTGGGATTTGATCCACAGCAAGATAATTTATAATATGTGCAAACTAGGGTGGGGATATGGTGGAGACAACAAAGAGCTACTCATCAGGAAAGAAATCCCTCAAAGGTTCATGGCTGAGCAAATCTGAGTAGGAATTCGGGATAAATGATCAGCCACGACATTTTCAGGTCCCTTCTTATCTTTCTTTAATTTCGAAGTCAAATTCTTGCAGGAGTAAGATCCAACGAATCAGCCTTGGCTTGGCATCCTTCTTGGAAAGAAGGTACCGCAAGGCTACATGGTCAAAGAAAATGATGATCTTCCTGCCTGGGAGATAGGACCTGAACTTATCTAAGGTAAAGACAATAGCAAGTAACTCTTTTTCTGTGGTAGTGTAATTCAATTGAGCATCAGTGAGTGTCTTGCTAGCATAGTATATAACATGAGGAATTTTGTTGATGCGTTGGCCTAACACCGCCCCTACAACAAAATTAGATCCATCGTACATTATTTCAAAGAGCAGTGTATAGTCAGGGGGCTTAATGAAGGGGGAGCTAGAGAGGAGGGTTTTTAGTCTGGTAAAGGTTTCTTTACACGACTCATCAAATTCAAATTGCACATCCTGACCGAGAGGGTGACATAGTGGGCGTGATATCTTGCTAAAATCTTTGATGAATCGACGATAAAACCCTGCGTGGCCAAGGAACGGCCATATTTGCTTAACTGATGTAGGTGGTGGTAAATTAGCAATTAGGTCAACCTTGGCCTTATCAACCTCTATACCCCTTTTTGATATAACATGTCCAAACACAATCCCCTGTTGAACCATGAAATGGCTCTTTTCCCAACTTAACACTAAGTTTGTTTCCTCACAGCGTTTCAAAACCAAAGTAAGGTTGTGTAAGCAGTCATCAAAACAAGTGCCAAAGACCTAAAAATCATCCATAAAAACTTCCAAAAACTTGTCAATCATATTAGAAAAAATTGACATCATGCAGCCCTGAAATCTAGCATGGGCATTCCAAAGACCAAAAGGCATCCTACGGTATGCAAATGTACCGAAGAGACATGTAAATGTTGTCTTCTCCTGATCCCCTGGAAAGACCGGCACCTGATTATATCCTGAGTACCCATCCAAAAAGCAATAAAACTCTTGGCCCGCTAGCTTCTCCAGAATTTGTTCAATGAATGGGAGAGGAAAATGGTCTTTACGGGTGTTGGAGTTCAACTTCCTATAATCAATGTACACCCGCCAGCCAATGGTCTCTCTCACAGGCACAAGCTCACCCTCAGAGTTTGTTTTCACAGTTATGCCTGACTTCTTGGGTACAACTTGGATGGGACTCACCTACTCACTGTCTGAGATAGGATATATGATTCCAGCGTGTAAGAGTTTCACTACCTCTTTCATCACCACCTCTCTCATGTGAGGGTTCAACCGTCGCTGCCCCTCCCTAGAAAGTTTGGCCTGGTCCTCAAGGTTTATTCTATTCATGCACACGGAGGGGTCTATACCCCTGAGGTCAGTCACTGTCCATCCTATAGCTCTCCGGTGGGTGGTAAGGATCTCCAAAAACTGGGCTTCCTCGGTGTCGAGCCTATCTATTGATCAGAAAGCCCAGTTGTTGGAGATCCTTACCACACACCGGCGAGCTATAGGATGGACAGTGGCCGACCTTCGGGGTATAGACCCTTCTGTGTGTATACATCGAATAAACCTCGAGGAGATAATCACATGAAGGGTGTCTCGGGTCCTAGAAAAGCATATTTCAATGAGCTAGGAAGGGGTTTCAGCTCAAGTGTGGGTGGGGACTAGATGGAGGGTTTTAGTGGTGGGGCGGTGGACATAGGAAGAGGGTCGGGGTTGGGTCTCCATGAGACATGTCGAGGGTATAAGGCCGCCACTAAATGGTGATGGACCTCTTTTTAAGGTCAGGTGTGCCCTCATATGTATCTAGCCAATCATAGAAAAGGGTATGTTCTAGAGCGTTCTTAAGCACAGCAAAGGGAAGGTAGTCCTGAACTAGGATATCTAGGTCGTCAACCATAAGGCAGTCAACTTCACTCACGGGTTGTTGGGAAGCACTAAAGATGTTTAACTTAACATTCATGTTCCCGAATGAGACGTTCATGAGCCCTGATCTACAGTTAATGGTAGCATCGGCTGTGGCTAGGAAAGGGCGGCCAGGGATAATAGGAATCTGGGATTTGGAGTTGGCAACAGGTTCCATGTCTAAGACGACAAAATCAACAGGGAAGTAGAACCGGTCAACTCCAATAAGAACATCTTCTATAACACCTCTAGGTCTGCGAATGGATCGGTCGGCTAACTGAAGGGTGACTGAGGTGGGCTGCAACTCTCCTAGGCCAAGTTGTTCATAAACTGAGTACGGGAGGAGGTTGACGCTGGCCCCTAAATCTAAGAGAGCTCTACCAATGGGATGATCACCTATGACAATGGATATAACAGGGACACTTGGGTCTTTATATTTAGGTGGCATGTCACTGGTCAGCAAGGAGCTCACTTGGTTAGTTAGGAAGACCTTTGGAGTGACATTAGATTTGGCTTTCCTCTTTTAGGTACACAGGTCTTTTAGGAACTTGCCATAGGAAGGCACTTGTTTGATGGCATCTAATAAGGGAAGGTTGATCTTAACCTGCTTAAACACCTCTAACATTTCCTCTATTCTTTGATGGGACTTACTAAACGGGGAGGGTTTGTCGAGGCATTAGAGGAAGGGTGCCCTAGGTATGTAGGATTTAACAGTGTTGGGTTCAAATGGGGCATCCTGCTGTAGTGGAGGACTAACAGGACATGTTTGATAGGAGTGGGTTCTTTAGCTCTATCTGGGGAAGTTTCTCATTCGCAATACCAATGGATGGGTTCCTAACCTGATTATCAACTTGCTTACCACTCCTCAAGGTAGTTATGGCTTGCACCTGATCATTTGGATAGTGGGAACCCTCTACGGCAAACTGGCCCCTAGGATTCTGTTGTAGTTGGCTGGGCAAGGTACCTACTTCCCTATGGTTCATGGATTGGGCTAGCTGTCCTAATTGAGTCTCTATCTTGGGAATGGATTGTGTATGGGAATGGACTAGCTGGGCCTGGGTCCTTAGCTCACTTTTTAGCTCTCTGTGTTTGGATTCTATCTCAGTTTTTATATCAGTTTTCATCTCAGTCAGAGTGGCTAACATCTGGATCATATGGTCTTCTAGGGATGGTTTCTTGTTGGATTTGCCAAATTGAGGAGCTGAGGATGTGTGGTAAGGTTGAGATTGGCTTTGGAATTCCTGTCTTGGGGCCTGATTAAAAGTGGGCCCCTGGTTAGGTTGTCTCCAGGCGAAATTTGGATGATTTTGCCACTCCAGGTTATAGGTATTTCAGTAGGGGTTGTTGGTTCTATGGTAGGTTTGTGCAAGGTTGACGTGCTCCTGTACAAGATCAGGATACTGGGCGGCTGAGGGGTAGTAAACTATGGTGTGTATCAGGCTGGCATCTTGAGAGGTTGGGGTATAAGGTGGAGTCTGAGAGAAAAACCTGTCAAACCTCTTGGTCAAAGATGCCATTTGGTGTTCTAAACTGGTGGTGGCTTTGACATCGTACATGCCTCCCCTTAAGGCACTTTTACCAGGCATATAGCCTTCAGATCTATAGAGGGTGGCACTGTGTAATGAGTTTTCGCTCAGGTCCTCTAGTAGATCCCAAGCATCATCCGGTGTTTTCTTCATGAATGTGCTTCCACAAGAGGCGTTGATTAGGGTCTTGTGCTGTTCGCACACACCCTTATGAAATCTTTGAACTAAATACTACTTTGGCACATCATGGTGTGGGTAGGACCGAAGTAAGGTATTCATCCTTTCCCAACTTTCATGAAATTGTTCATTAGGTAGTTGGGTAAATGTGATGATTTCATTGCGGATCTTATTAGTCCACCCTACAGGGAAATATTTCTTAAGGAATTCGGCCTGAAGTTCCTCCCAAGTGGAAATGGAGTTGTGTTCAAGGAAGTATAACCATTCATTGGCCCTGTCTTTCAAAGTGAATGGGAACAACCTAAGGTGCACCTGGTAATCTATACATGAAATATGCATTTTATTATCTCCTAAAACTTATAATTATGCTAGTGTTTGATTAGAATAACTATTACTTTAATATAGTTTTTAGTTTTTGTAGGAAATAAGAGTAATACACAAAAATGAGGTGAAAGGTAACTCAAATGGTTAAATCATCATAACTCTGTGTACAAATCTCAGATTGGACTGATTCAAGCTTCATTTAAATTTTAAGAAGTCAGCTTTCCAACGCCACCAACTACGCATAATTCAAAATTCAGGAGAGAAAGTTATAGCCATTTGAAATTCATGAACAGTAACGAAAATCGATCGGCTATCAATGCGATCGATCACCTTAGCCACAAAAGCAGTATATTGAAGGAAAATTGTGGTAACTTATGTATGTTGTGATTGCGAGTTTTCTTTAAGTTGTGATTACATTATTATGATGACTTATGCATTATTGTGATGATTTTGAATTATACTAACTTATGCATGTTGTGATAGCGGGTTTCCTTGAAGTTGTGATTGCATTATTATGATGACTTATGCATTGTTGTGATGACTTTGAATTGTACTAACTTATGCATGTTGTGATAGTGGGTTTCCCTAAAGTTGTAATTGCATTATTAAGATGACTTATGCATTGTTGTGATGACTTTGAATTGTAGTAACTTATGCATGTTGTGATAGCGGGTTGTCGATGAGGTTGTGATTGCATTGTGTGATGACATATGCATTGTTGTGATGACTTTGAATTGCATGTTGGATTAGCAGGTTTCCTTGAGGATTGTAATGACTTGTGCATTGGGTGATGACTTTGAATTGTGGTAACTTATGCATGTTGTGATTGCGGGTTTCCTTGAAGTTGTGATTGCATTATTATGATGACTTATGCATTGTTGTGATGACTTTGAATTGTACTAACTTATGCATGTTGTGATAGCGGGTTTCTTTGAAGTTGTAATTGCATTATTAAGATGACTTATGCATTGTTGTGATGAATTTGAATTGTACTAACTTATGCATGTTGTGATAGCAGTTTCCTTGAGGTTGTGGCTGCATTATTGTGATTACTTATGCATTATTATGATGACTTTGAATTGCATGTTGGATTAGCGGGTTTCCTTAGGGGTTGTGACGACTTGTGCATTGTGTGATGACTTTGAATTGTGGTAACTTATGTATGTTGTGATTGCGGGTTTCCTTGAAGTTGTGATTGCATTATTATGATGACTTATGCATTGTTGTGATGACTTTGAATTGTACTAACTTATGCATGTTGTGATAGCGGATTTCCTTGAAGTTGTAATTACATTATTAAGATGACTTATGCATTGTTGTGATGACTTTGAATTGTACTAACTTATGCATGTTGTGATAGCGGGTTTCTTTGAGGTTGTGATTGCATTATTGTGATTACTTATGCATTGTTGTGATGACTTTGAATTGCATGTTGGATTAGCGGGTTTCCTTAAGGGTTGTGATGACTTGTGCATTGTGTGATGACTTTGAATTGTGGTAACTTATGCATATTGTGATAGCGGGTTGCCGTTGAGGTGTTGATTGCATTGTGTAATGACTTATGCGTTGTTATGATGACTTTGAATTGCATGTTGGATTGGCGGGTTTCCTTGAGGGTTGTGATGACTTGTACATTGTGTGATGACTTCTAATTGTGGTAATTTATGCATGTTGTGATAGTGGGTTTCCTTGAAGTTGTGATTGCATTATCATGATGACTTATGCATTGTTGTGATGACTTTGAATTGTACTAACTTATGCATGTTGTGATAGCGGGTTTCCTTGAAGTTGTAATTACATTATTAAGATGACTTATGCATTGTTGTGATGACTTTGAATTATACTAGCTTATGCATGTTGTGATAGCGGGTTTCCTTGAGGTTGTGATTGCATTATTATGATTACTTATGCATTGTTGTGATGACTTTGAATTGCATGTTGGATTAGCGGGTTTTCTTGAGGGTTGTGATGACTTGTGCATTGTGTGATGACTTTGAATTGTGGTAACTTATGCATGTTGTGATTGCGGGTTTCTTTGAAGTTGTGATTGCATTATTATGATGACTTATGCATTGTTGTGATGACTTTGAATTGTACTAGCTTATGCATATTGTGATAGCGGGTTTCTTTGAAGTTGTAATTGTATTATTAAGATGACTTATGCATTGTTGTGATGAATTTGAATTGTACTAACTTATGCATGTTGTGATAGCAGTTTCCTTGAGGTTGTGACTGCATTATTGTGATTACTTATGCATTGTTGTGATGACTTTGAATTGCATGTTGGATTAGCGGGTTTCCTTGAGGGTTGTGATGACTTTGAATTGTGGTAACTTATGCATGTTGTGATAGTGGGTTTCCTTGAAGTTGTAATTAAATTATTAAGATGACTTGTGCATTGTTGTGATGACTTTGAATTGTAGTAACTTATGCATGTTGTGATAGCGGCTTTCCTTGAATTTGTAATTGTATTATTAAGATGACTTATGCATTGTTGTGATGACTTTGAATTGTAGTAATTTATGCATGTTGTGATAGCGGGTTTCCTTGAGGTTGTGATTGCATTATTGTGATTACTTATGCATTGTTGTGATGACTTTGAATTATGGTGACTTATACATGTTGTGATAGCGGGTTTCCTTGAGGGTTGTGATTGTATTGTGTGATGAGTTATGAATTTTTGTGATGACTGCTAATTGTGGTAAATTATGCATGTTGTGATAGCAGGTGTTCTTGTGGGTTGTGATGACTTGTGCATTGTGTGTTGAGGTTGTGATTGCATTGGGATAGATTTGCTGCTGCCACAAACAGAAACTTCCAGTAACTTCTTCGTGCATTGTGATTGAGTTGTGGCGACTTATACATTTGTGATAGCAGGTTGTGTTGATGTTGTAATTGTATTGGGATAGGATTGCTGCTGCCACAAAGAGTAACTTCCAGTAACGTCTTCGTGCGTTGTGATTAAATTGTGGCAACTTATACATGTTGTGATAGCAGGTTGTGTTGACATTATGATTGCATTGCGATAGTCTTGTTGCTGCCACATACCGTAATTTCTCGTAGCTTCTTCAGTCGTTGTGATTGAGTTGTGGCGATTTATACATGTTGTGATAGCAGGTTGTGTTGGAGTTGTGATTGCATTGGGATAGGCTTGCTGTTGCCACAAACAGTAACTTCCAGTATCTTCTTCGTGCGTTGTGATTAAGTTGTGGCGACTTATATATGTTGTGATAGTAGGTTGTGTTGACATTGTGATTGCATTGTGATAGGCTTGTTGTTAGGTTTTTGATTAGTTTTTAGGTTGTTTGTTAGTATTTTTCTTAGGTTTTGATAGTTTATCCCTTTATGATGCATACTTCAATTTTTAAGAGATTAATTTGCATTGGAAGTGTGAGTAAGTATACTGGAGGATAGAGAACTTAACTGAGCATATCTTTCTGTTACAGTCCTCTTGGAATAAGTGCTTGAGCTAATAAAACTCACTCACACACACTAGTTACATAAAGTAATACCGTCTAGAGATTTGTTGAATGCTAATTTACAGTGGGATATCTTTAGTCAGAGTCATTGGATGATATGTGGTTGTCTATTGAGCTTAAAAGATCATGATAGACCATTTACTTGGCTATGGCAAGGGATTGGAACCGGAAATAGGTTGAGAGTATAATACAGCCTGGACGAAATAAAGATGTGTTGAAAATATGAATGATGAAAATAAAAATGCGAAAAAATGAAAACAAAATGAAAGAAAGGGGCTGCTTGACTTTATAGGATTAACTTAGGCTGATGCTCGGGCCCGAAGCGGTCTCTTAAAACCTAATGCCCTAAGCCAAATTGGCTGGGAGTCATTGACCTGAGTCATTGCTAAACCTAAGCATCTTGAAGTCAGGCCTTACACAGTCCTAGCGAAAAAAAAAGAAAAAAGAAAAAAAAAGTCTGTGGTGTATTATCCTCTCAAATCTAGAATGTTGGACCCGAAGGAGGCGCGCAGATCTGTGCTATCATGAACCTAAAGATTACGACGACTGTATTAATTCTGATGTTCTTTGGTTAATGGGTCACACTGGATCTGTATAAACAGAGATTTAGAATGTATTGCTACAATGTTCTACACTTTTACTATATAAAGTATCATGATATATCATATTGAGCAGAAATTTCCAAGATGAAGGTGTAGAATAAAACCACTTACTTGAGGGCTTCTATATTCCAGTTGATTATAAATCCAAGTACATGTGGTTGATTTTCTTAAACATTGCAGTTTGCATTTGAAGGGATATTAGGATTATTTTGTTTTGTAGTGATTTTCTATTTCTTTTTACACTTAAATTAAATAGGATGATTTCATAAATACATGTTTGTGGGTAGCATGGCTGCAAACCCTCACGAGACTTCACTCGTCCAGCCAGGGACACCTGGGGGTTTAAAAGGCTTGTTGCATGCGCTAAATGCAATCGCGATTTCCTGCGAAAGTGGATTAGTTAGGTTTTTTTTGTTTTGTTTTGCTCGAGGACTAGCAAAATGTAGGTTTGGGGGTATTTGATATATGCAAAATATACACATTTTTATATGCCTTTCTACCTATTTGTTAGTCGTATTTTTAGTTAAAATAAGGACAATTAATGTTTATATGTGTTAAGTGAATAATTCGGAGTTTAATGAATAAACGCGTTTAATTGAGTTATTTAGATGTATTAATTGGTTTTAATAGATTCATGTTTTATTATGCGTCTAATTATGATTTATTTTTATTTATGCAGATCTTAGAGCTCCATATTTCAGATTCACAAATGCACGTCAAATGGGTTCTGTGCCGAGATCGGAGATTGGACGCGTGAGATCGATACAACGGGTTTTAAGGAATAAAAAGAAAAAAAAGGAAGAAAGGAATTGAAATGGTTCGGTTCGGTCTGGGTCTGGTCCGGTTCAAGTAAAAATAAAAAAAAAGAAAGCGACCCGAGCCCGATGGCTCGGGCGCTGGGCGTCTGGAACAGAACAGAGCGAGGCTCTGTTCTGTCGGAGTGAGCAGAAAGAGGTGAATTCCGGCGACCGCCAGCGGTGGGTCTTGCCTCCGAGGCTATGGCGGCGAGGGTACAGTGGCGGCGAAGCTACGGTGGCGGCGAGGCCGACGCGGAACGACGGCGACGGTAATGAAACCGGTGAAATAAGGACTGCAAACAGAGAAGAAAAAAATCGAGATTGGGAATGTCCGAATTTGGAAGGTTTTTGAGGCAAATCGAAGTGCAGACCTGCTTCAGGATGGTAAGTTGCCCTATTCTAAATCGATTTGAGATCCAAAAAGGGGCGAATTTGGGGCTGGATAAAGGGGGTTGCAAATTTTCGGGTTCTGGCTGGCGGTTTGAAGGATTCGTTTTTGCTGGCCGTTCTGCTCGTGGGTGGTGGCGGTCGTGCTGTGCTTGAGAGAGGACCGCCGGTTGGGCTCTGACTTTTGGAAGAGGAAGGGGAACTGTTGTGGCGGCTGGGTTTCAAGAGAGGCGGCTTGCTTTTCTGGGCTCTGCCGGAGGAAAAGGCGGCGGGAATCCGGTTGGGCTGGGGATTGTTCGCGCTCGAACGGAGAAGAGGGGTTCTGTGGCTGTGCTGGAGTTGGTTGGCCGTGATAGAAGAACGGAGGAATTTGGAGGTTCTGTCGAGGCCGGCGGCGGGAATCGGGAGAGATAGGGGGACGGCTGTTCTGTCGGTGGCTTTTGGACGGTTGGGCTGCTCGAGAGAGGGCCGACCGTGCTGTGAAAGGGGCGCTGTTCTGGTGGTTTGAAGGGAGGACGGCTGTGGAGCAGAAGAGACTGGAAGGCCGTGCTATTGCTGGTTCTGTGGGTACTGTGACGGCCGTGGTGGATTGAAGAAGAAGGGCCGTTCTGCTCGAGGGACAGAGGAGAAGATCTGGTGGCTGATTTGAGAACGGCAGAAAAGAGGAAGAACGAGTCTGTGTTGTCGAGAGAGAGGCAGACCTGTTACTGAATTTTGCTGGCCGGACAAACGGGAGAGAGGAACTGCTGGGTTCATAGATTTGAGAAGTATTGATGCTGGAGAGAAAAGACTGAACTAGAAAAAAAGGGCTGCTTTGCTTTGGCTGGAATTGGGGACTGTCTACTCTGTTCGAGAGAAAGAGTAGAACGGTTTAGGCGTGCAGTTGAGAGACTGTTGCTGAAGGTGGAGGAAAGAGGAAAGCAGGACGGGATTACAAACGGATTGAAAACAGCAGCAAAACAGGATTTTTCTTTATTATTTTAGCTTTTGTTTGGTTAATTTCTGTGTTTTTAGTCTAGTCGAACATTTGATTGCTTAAAAAGAAAATAAAAATTAGAACTTTACATTTCATTACTACTTGCTACGTACTCTAGAATTAGGTTGAATATCTTACTAAGTCTCTGAGGGATCGACCTCGTAGCCACTATTCTGCTATAGATTCGTGCGCTTGCGAGTATTATATTAAAATTTACATCACTGCCACATACAATATTTTCCCGTAGCTTCTTCATTCGTTGTGATTGAGTTGTGGCGATTAATGCATGTTGTGATAGCAGGTTGCGTTGCAGTTGTGATTGCGTTGTGATATGCAGTTACGATATGATTCATTCAACAAACTACAAAGTAATGTAAACATTATCATTACAAGCCATAAAAATGAAGTTCTACCGAATGTCATCAGTGGGATTAAGTTCGTTACATAAATAAAATTCAAAGGCACTCTCTCAATCCACGTTGATTGGTTGCACGCATGAAGTCCGATTGTGCCCAAGGCCGTTGCAACGACTGCATCTAAATTGACGTTTCCGTTTTAATGGTTGTGACTGATAGGGCTTCGTCTTCGGCCTCCCCCTTGGCCTCTTGGTTTTTGGTGGAAGGATGAGATGCTCTCCCACAGATGGCTCTGCACGTACCGGCTTGTCATCATGGGTGATTGGGAAAACTATTTCACTGTATGTGTTCTTATAGCATTGAGTAGTCCAATAATGCCCTCGACAAGCATACGCTGGTGATCCTCCATTGGCAGATATGGTAGCGCATGCGTGGATACACGGCATACCTCCAATTTGCCACATCCTGCAAGTACAAGTGAGGTCAGTGAAATTCATCCTTAAATGTCCTTCCTCTTAAACCACCTCCACCACATTCTCATTACTCTCCGCAACCAATAGCCCCCGAAATTGGTTGGTCAGTTCATTGACCCGGTCGTTGACTTCTGGAATTAGGTAAGAATCCCAGTTCTTACTCGTCCTTCTCGCTTCCTTCATCTTGATCATTATCTTCATCCGAATGCCATCAAGCAAAGCAAGAATTGGCATGTCGCGCTCTGGCTTGACCCATTTATTGAAAGTTTCAGCAGTGTTATTTAAAAGGTGGTTATATCTCTCACCTTGGAAGAGGGCGTTGCACCAATTCTCAGGTTGATTTGCCATGACCCAATCATATGTTACTTTAGAATGCTTGTGGAGGTGAGTTAATGCAACGTGATAGCAATGCATATCACTTGCTTTTTCAACATCATTATTCATGTACGCAATTTATTTTTTCGTTGCCTTTTTTGTTCCTTTAACCTTGTGCCCTTTCAAACCTGTCTTCAGTAAGTTGCACTTTATGTGTCACACACAATAGCCATGGAATCCGTCCCCAAACACCTTTACAACCGATTCGAGCAGCCCTTTGTCCCTATCGGATACCAATGTGAATACCCTTGCAAAGCCAACTACAAATCGCACATGTTGTAAGAACCACAACTAATTATCTTTAGTTACCAATGTGAATACCCTTGCAAAGCCAACTACAAGTGGCACATGTTGTAAGAACCACAACCAATTATCTTTAGTTTCATTATCAACAACTCCATAGGCTAAGGGGAAGATGTGGTTACCTCCATCAACTGCAGTGGCTGCTAGAAGAGTCCCCTTTGCCTTCCCATAAAGATGAGCCCCATCAAGAAAAAGCAATGGCCGACAATGTTGGAACCCTTGAATGCGCGTTCAACACGATGAAGCAACGTAAAAACTTCCTGTTTCTTCGATTAACCTCATACTTCACTACACTCCCCGGGTTTGTCTCCACTACTTTGTTGCAATACCAAGGGATGTCGTTGTATGAATCCTTATAATCACCAAACAAAGAATTAAGGGTAACCTCCTTAGAACGCCATGCCTTCTGATATGAGACGCTCAACCCATAGTCATTTCGCAGATCTTTTACCAATTCAGATGTGGAATACGCGGGTGCATCTTTTATCTTACTGAAAATGAGCTCCGACACCAAGTTTTGTGAAGCATGAGGGTGATACTTTTTCCTTACCCCTCCAGCACATGTATGAAGCTTTTCATACTCATTCACCACAAACAAACCTGAAGCTTGCTCCAAGCTCACATTCACTTTCCACTGGCAACCTTCAACCCTGCATGATGCCATAACCCGACGCTTCGTGTTCTTCAAATACTTGAAAGAGAAGTTCTTGGCAATAGAGAGTTGTTTCAATGCCTTCCTAACTTCAACTTGGTCTTTAAAATGCTGCCCAACCCCTACTAAGTTGTTATCCCAAACTCTCGAACGTAGTGGTGTTCGCTGACTACTACCACTGGTGGGAAGAGGATTAACCTTGCAGTCATACACACTATCCTGAGAACTCATGAATGGTCGTTGATCTCCATCATGGGTCACCAGCACCTTACAAAATCTTCCACGTAATAACTCTCTAAAGTCAGCCATTCCCTTATCGGATATCAAGAAAGTTAAATCATACACATCGGGGTACAAGTATGCAACACTCAAATTGTTGGGAGGAACGTTAAAGGCATCAGCAATTTTTTTCACAAATGAACTCAAAGTTTCATCCTCTTCTAGTGACAACGCCGTGCTTTTACCTCCAACTATCTTCACAGTTCCACTGGGGCTGGATTCAATACTCCCACAGTAGCATACCAAAATTTTAAGCTTGCCTGCTTCATCCTGAAGTTGCAAAATAAATAAGAAGAATACAACATAGGTCACAACTTACATAGCAGCGCTGTCACAACATAGCATCACAACTCATGCCAACAGTCATCACAACATTAATTACAACAATCACAACCAAATTCTAATCCAACATAACTGAATCACAACATTCATCGCAACTGAAACTAATAGACATCATAACTGAAGTTACATGCCATCACAACATGTCTATAATAACGAAACAAACGATAATATAACATTCCATCACAACACATCTATAAGTCATCACAACCTATCTATACATGACCACAACCTATTTTACAAATCATAACTTCGTCACCACAACATATCTATATAGGGATTCTCACAACCTCTTTTACAGTTCATAACTTAAGCTACTCGACCTATCATCGCTACTTAGACATTCAAGCAATGACTAGACAGATCAAATGAGAAGAAAAAGAGTAGCTTTCCTACAATCCTACTTACTTTCAATTTTTCCGCCGTATGAGTTGCGCCGGTATGTCCATTACCTTCGTCTGCAACCACCGTTTGGGTTATGCCGATTTGTCCACCATCATCGTCTTCACTTTGGATGCCAGGAATGTTGCTACTGTAGGTGGCTGCCGCCATTTCCATTACTTCCGCCATCTCAGATACAAGGAGAAGCGGAAATCTGGACTCTCCGCAAGAGCTTTCTTGGGTTTAAAACTTCAATGGAGTTAGAAAAACCACCCGATGAAAGTCTTTGGAGCTCGGTTATGGGGCTTTCATGGCGGACGGAGAAGAAGGGGGCAGAAAGCTGTTGGGGAAGAAGGGGGCAATCATAGGGTTTCGTGCACCTTGACTGCCCAGCCCCCAACTGCTCCATCCCCTTCAACTTGAAGGAAAGTGAGGAGCTATTAGCCCCTTTGTTATGCCCTTCTGGTCATTGACGAAGGTAATTTTCTAAAGTTTAACCAGTTTAGTACGGGGACTAAAGCGGTTAAACTTTAAAGTTAGACTAAAACTTAATTTTTCGTTTCAAAAAAGGGCGGAAAATGACTTCCGGCAAGAGAATCTTCATCATCTCTCACATTAGGCTGGGGTGAGCGTCGGTGGGCGAGCCTGCCGGCGGAGCTGCTGACGGAGGTGGTGGCGCAGCTGGAGGCTCCGGCCGGAGCTGGATCGGCGTCACGTGGCCACCTGCACCGCTGTCTGCCCGGTGACGAGCGTCAGGCTCACTTTCATCGTCTGGTACAAGCAGGTGCTCGGCTTCTATCCTTCCAAAGCTCTCGTCTTTGTTTATATTGATATAATACGAGTATCTTGCTGAAATGAATTCCTTTTGATGCCCTTGTTGTGAATTGGTTTCATCTGTTGTGTGTTGGAAATAGGAGAATTGAAGACCCAAAATCCTAAATTTGTAATTTTTTGTCCTTTTTGTTTCTTGTTTACATTTGATGATTGTTCAATGTTGCTGGATTTAGGTGGATATTGTCAATATATTTGATTTTTGATTGAATTTTCTTGATTTGGGTTGCTGCTGATCACTGCAGTTGGAAGATTTTCATTTGTTCTTTATTTATCTATGACTTACCTGTTAATTTAGTTAATTTTTGGTCATCTGCGTGGATGGTGGCTCTCCTAATTTCGTCTACTTCCGAAAGAATTTGTGATTGTAAGTGTCAATTGCATTTTATTTTATGGGTTCAAGGCTATTAATTTTTAGTTGTTTTCTTCCCACCATTAAGAAGAAGTTTATGTTTTTTTATGTTTTTCTGTCTGGTATTATTGGACTACTCGACTGGCAGTGGAACATCAGCGGGTGTCAATTCGATTGGGTTTGGAAAATTTTGGGTGAGTTTGGGAAAAAGTTGGGATTGTAAAGAAGACAATAAAAAACGATATGAACACAATTGATATGTTGATCAAAACATATCAAAGTATAGATTGTACTACAAATTATAATCTAAAAATGATAATATAGCTCATGATATAAATTGATACAGTTCAAAGTCAAGTATCCTATAGGTCATGAATAACCTCAAAATGAACCTGGAAAGGAACACTGAAGCAACTTTAAGGCAGGGTTGTAACTAATGCCCTTCTAATTGCGGTAAACGGTACAAACCACTGTGGATAAAATAAGGAATTACTCTCCTTCTTCATGACATAAATTAATTTAACCTTCTTGAACTACAGGATTTCTCTCGGTTGGAATTTTCATTGCATTTGAAAGTAGTGGCTTACGGGCTTCATTTATTAATGATTGTATGTCCTGTCAGCTACTTCTGACTGTAGCAGCTGATAACATCTGGTGCTCTGTCAGAAAATTGGCTCTTCTGTTTTGTCTTCCAGCTTTGACAATTGCATGTATTAGATTTAACAGCTTTTTGTTTGTACCCTTGTGGATAACTTTGATTAAATATCAAATTAAGAGTGGATTTTTATGAACTTTGAGTGATAAAAATTTATCACTCAACTAATGGTATGACTATTGGGCTTTGTTACATAATGGACCTGGACTATGATCCCTTTGAAGAAATTTGGGTATAACTAGAGCACTACTGCATTTTATTGCTAAAACTTTTATTTGTGCTCTGCTATGAAAACTTGTGGTGTATACGCACATTTGATGCATCATTTGTTAAATAAAAAAAATAACATAATTTGTTCATTGTTATGGATTATTCATTGGACTTAATAATTAAAATCTTTCGGTTACAGAGTGACAATTTGCCAGAAATGGATTGAGGAAACTCTATGACACAATGTTAAAAGTATTAGGTCATGGGCTATTCATACTTTCTCTTCTGTTTACTGTTTCGGCGGTTGGAACTGAATACAACCAGTGTAATTGTGACGACGAGGGGACTTGGTCTTCTGAAAGTATTTATAGATGGCAAAAAGTGAGTGACTTGTTAATTGCATTAGCCTACTTTTCAATCCCTATTGAGCTGGTCTACTTTGTCAGTTGTTTCAATCTTCCATTCAAATGGGTCCTTGGTCAGTTTATTGCTTTCATAGTTCTATGTGGATTGACCCATTTATTCAATGCTTGGATTCACGAACCCCACTCCTTTCAGCTCATGTTGGGTCTTACCGTATTCAAATTTCTCACTGCTCTAGTTTCATGTGCTACCTCAATAACCCTAGTAACAATGATCCCATTACTGCTAAGAGTGAAGGTTAGAGAGTTGTTTTTGAAGGAAAAGACCCGAGAGCTTGGGCGAGAAGTTGGGATGATGAAGCAACAAGAGGAAGCTAGCTGGCATGTTCGTATGCTAACTCAAGAGATTCGAAAGTCACTTGATAAACATACTATTTTATACACTACTTTGGTTGAGCTGTCTAAATCATTGGATTTGCAAAATTGTGCTGTTTGGATGGAGAATGATGATGGAAGTAAGATGATTCTAACACATGAACTTAAACGAAGAAGCTTGGTTAGCTCTGTCTCCATCCCGATTAGCGACCCAGATGTAATTGATATTAGGGGGAGTAAGGGTGTTAAGATCCTGAAATTTGACTCTGCACTTGCCCTTGCCAGCAGTGACGAAGGACATGATGTAGGGCCAGTGGCAGCCATTCGAATGCCAATGTTAAGAGTGTCAAATTTTAAAGGTGGGACTCCAGAGATAGTGCAAACATGTTATGCAGTATTAGTTTTGGTACTTCCTGGTACTGACGAAAGAGTTTGGAGCTATCAGGCAATGGAGATTGTTGAGGTGGTGGGTGATCAAGTGGCTGTGGCTCTTTCTCATGCTGCAGTTTTGGAAGAATCGCAGATGATGAGAGATAAGCTAGTGGGGCAAAATAGTTCTTTACAGCAGGCCAGGAAGGATGCCATGATGGCTAGTCAGGCAAGGAGCTCATTCCACAGAGTGATGAGCGAAGGAATGAGGAGGCCAACACACTCCATTTCAGGTTTGTTGTGTATGCTGCAGCAAGAAAATGTATCTTTGGATCAGAGGGTAATAATTGGCACAATGACCAAAACGAGTAATGTCCTTTCTACTCTAATGAATGATATCATGGAGATTTCAGCAGTGGATCATGGAAGATTGTCACTAGAGATGAGATTTTTTCACCTCCATTCCACAATCAGGGAAGTGGGTAGCCTTGCGAAGTGTTTATGTATATGTAATGGGTTTAATTTTGAAATTGAAGTAGATAAGGACGTTCCTGATCGGGTCATTGGAGATGAGAAGCGACTTTTTCAGGTTATATTACACATGGTTGGTAACTTACTTGAAGGCTCTAAAGGAGGGTTGCTGAAGCTACAGGTTGTGATAGAAAGTGGCAATGATGTAGGACAAGACCAGAGGTGGTTTCCTTGGAGACCAAACACATTGGATGGGTATGTTTATGTAAAGTTTGAAGTTGGAATTCTTACAACTCAAGCTGCGGAGCCAATCCCATCGAAACTATTCAGGAGGCCCACTAGTGGGAGATTGGGGGAAAACCTTAGCTTTGGCATTTGCAGAAAACTTGCACAGGTAGGAGATTTGTTTTTTGTATTCTTTTCCCTAATATGTACATTCAATATGACCTTTATTATGGATAAGAGGTTAATAACTAAACTGATTGTTAATATTATAGCTTTAGTTATGTGCGATACATGAGATATTATATTTTTTTTTAATGGTGGCATGCAATTTGTAAAATTATGTTATTTTTATAAATTGATGAAATCGCATGTTTCTCTGGTAACATTAAGTTCATATTAGTTGTCCGAACCTCTTATTATGATCATTTAGCAAAAAAACTGTCAATTGCTGAAACTGTGTTAGATCTTCCGGCCAAGTGCCATTCAAAGCCTTTTAGAGAAATTAGAGTACCGATTTGTGTCCTGGTTTTGGAAAATTAGCTTTTCATATTAATTTAATTAATGGCTCCTTTTTCTCTACAGATGATGCAAGGAGACATATGGATAGTTCCAAATCCTCAAGAAGGTCATGTAGAGACAATGGCCCTCCTGCTCAGGTTTCAACGACAACCTCATGCTCCATCTCAGGAGCCTAAAGGCTCGTCAGGCCATTCTTACATATCCAACTCAATCTTCGAAGGACTTAAGGTCCTACTCTCTGACGATGATAATGTAAACCGTGCAGTTACCCGAAAGTTGCTGGAGAAATTGGGTTGTGAAGTATCTGCTGTATCTTCGGGTTTTGAATGTCTAACTGCTCTCGACCCAGGGAATATTTACCAAGTGATCCTCTTAGATATCCAGATGCCTGAGCTGGATGGTTTTGCAGTTGCAGTTAGGATTTGGAAATACCAGAATGGGACCAGGCCGTTGATTGTCGCCTTGACTGCCAGTGCTGATGATGATGTGTGGGAAAAATGTCTCCAGGCTGGAATGAATGGGGTTATCCGAAAACCAGTTTTGTTAGATGGAATTAGAAACGAGCTATGTAGGGTCCTTCAATTAGCGGGGGCTTGATTGCAAAAAGTAATTGATCCGCAAGTGGTGGATGTGGATCAAATGTTTTGCCTCAGTTGGCCAAATTCCTGCATATACAGAAAATGTTTACACAAACAGTGAAGATACTGAAAAGATAAAGGATTGATTTTGATTACAATGAACTTAGCTTTCCATTGTATGGAATACACATTATATAAGTCAGTGCATCTGTCCTGATTTTTGCCCAATTGGCCACACAATCTGCTCTGATAGCACTGCTTTTTTGTAGGTATATTTGTTCCATGATTTGCATTTTCAGTCTCCCTCCAGAAGATACTCCGTGCACTCCAGGTTGCTGAGGGATTAGATTGGGGGAGAGAGTACCCTGTAGTATGGGGTCAAGATATGTGGCTCACTTAGGCTCTCCCCCCCCCCCCCCCCAAAAAAAAAAAAAAAAAAAAGTCGCTCACTCTGTACATACATTGATTTCCATTTGCCCCCTTAATTTTAACCTCTGACAGAAGATTTTGTAGTATTTAGTCTGTAAGGGAAGGCGGTCATGGGGTGCAAAACATGCTTGGATATGGTAAAATATCACATCTATAATTGTCATAAAAGGGGGCTGTTACCAACAAGCTCAAAATTTTTTATCAAAAGCAATAAGAGGCTCATTCTTTCAGGATTTTCCAGATAATCAGCTCTTTAGGTTGTGTTTAAGCAGGTTTAAAATCGGTAAAATGACTCAATGGAAAAAAAGAAAAAATCATCAAGATGACCCTGGATAGGCCACACCTTTTTTATGTTGCCAGCTCCTTTGTAAATGTCGCTGTAGTTGCTGAATAAAGCTAACTTTTTTTTACTAAAAACTAAAAGCCTACAATTTTTTGGTTATCCCCTGCGGGTTTAATCAAATCGGCCAAGCAAACCTTGAAATATCTGGCTTAAGTAAACAGAAACAGGTGAGACTTTTGAGACACCCCAAAGTTTATCAGTAACATCCACATTCATCACAAGATTTGGAAAAATATTATTCTTTTCGTTCTAAAATATTATGTACATTTGAAAATATTCACTGTTCTAAAATAATGACGTGACTTCCTCTTTTCAAAATTGGAGGAGACTTAAAAAAGATTGACTTAAACTTAGTTCGTGAACTAGCATACGAGTTATACGGGATACCAGGGAGGGAGAAGGAGTGATTTCCTTGTAGGCTGTATGATCCAATAAAAATGAAAATTTTCTCAAATATATATAATATTTTAGAACGGAGGAAACAATATTTTGACAGTAGAGTTTGACAGAAAGTCTCACTTTTTGACATTGGAATAACAGTTAATGTCTATCGTTCAATATGGTGGTTACCACCGTCAGGAGGAGTTCTACGGCGAAATAGTGAATGGGAATAGTGTGGTGCTTTTTAGTAAAAAAAAAAAAAGGGTTTTATTGAGCATGTGCTGTTACCGATAAAAACTGGGTTGCTGAACAGTCCCAACCGAAGTAAACAAGGTGAAAGTGTCACATATCCCATTTGGTTTGGCCCTGTGTTCTATTATAATAGTGCAATTTATCTTATAAAGAAGTAGTCCAATCTTGGAAAAAAGTTTGTTTTGTACGCACGTGACTTCCTTCCGACCCTCATTTTTCTCTTCTTCTCCCACATCACTTGTGCGACCACCCAAAGAGCCGTTGCTGACCGCCGGAGGGCCACCTACCGCCACCGCTGTGGAGTTCCACCTTCACAGCTCCTCCGACCCCTCGATTGCACAAAGAGAGGGCTTTCTCGCTCATATCCCTGTGCTTCCTTCCACCGCCCCAAATAACTGCCGCCGTGGCTTTTCTTTCCCACGGCTCCACCGCCCCTCATAGTCAGCCGCTCCCCTTCGAGCAAGGAGGGAGCTTTTCGGTCCAGGGCACCCCGCCTCCTCGCGGGCCACCTCCGTTTTCCGGCCTGTCATCCTTGCCACTACCAAAGCCGCCTAGCCAGATCACCTTTGCTTCCGCCTAGCCGGGGACTTTCCTTTACAATCCACCTCTGTCGCTGCATCCATCTCTTCCGCTTCCATAGATCTTCGCCACCGCCGCACTTTCTTCTGGTATACCCGCTGCTCACCGTTGCCCTGATGACTCTGCAACCCATGGGAAAACAGAATGGGATATTTGGTCACATGAATTAGTTGTGGGCTCCGTGGTCCAATAAAAATAATAATATTTTAAAATCTACATAGTATTTCGGAAAAAAGGGAGTATTAACAATCCAATTTGGCTCAATTTAAGTGCTTAGGAACTTAAAAAAAGAGATTGATAAGCTCTTGGACAATCTAGCGTAACTCTGAAGAACGTTTTATAGGCTTTCAATAACAGGATGTTGGTTTTTGGACTCTTAAAAAATTGGACTATAAAAATAGAACACTAATAGTATATAGAGATGAGTTTACATGAGATCGTTCTCATATAAGGAGCATGAGGCCAATCTTTATTGCCGTTAGATTCCGATCGGAGGGTGGATATCAAATCAGTGGGTAGGTGAGTGTGTCACATCAAAGAGTGGGTGAGATCATTATGGATATTTGTAGCCGTCAGATCAAGATCCAACGGCTACGATTCAAAGTGGCCTCATATAAGCAATATGAGAGCGATCTCATTTAAACTTTTCCCTAATATATATCAGAATTTTTGGCATTGGGACAATGGATGTTGTATGAGGCGGCTAATGACCGTTCGGGGCGCGATTAATAGCAACTGTGGCATCCATATTTTTTTCCTATCCAGCTGAAACACCTCAAATATAGATGCTACAGTTGATCTGTAAAATCCACCGTAGATATTGGCTTTTAATCACGCCCCAAACGGCCACTATACTCCCTCTGTCCACAAAAACTTAGCTGTATTTTAAAATAAGTTAAATTTATTGGCCTATAGGGCCCACAACACTTTAAGCCTTGTCACACGTCAATCATCCAGCCACCTGGATGGACAGCACTGACCCTGTGGAAGTCGCTCAGTGGTATGAAGCTCACCTTGCTTAGTAAGAACCCAGATTTCTGTTCCTTTCTAAATCTATTTTATGATCATATATACTCCAACAGTGTGATCATGGTAAGGTTTGAGATGGGTTATTACTTTTGGGTTCAGACAGATAACTAATAAGTGGAAGTTTGAGGCTTTGATGAAAGATACTAAAACTAATATACATTTTACTAAGTCCAATACAATTTCAGTTTTAGTCGTCCTACTTAATTTGCTTATTAGTTGTATTGGTTGG
The DNA here is from genome assembly GCA_039654745.1 of Houttuynia cordata. Taxonomy (NCBI): domain Eukaryota; kingdom Viridiplantae; phylum Streptophyta; class Magnoliopsida; order Piperales; family Saururaceae; genus Houttuynia; species Houttuynia cordata. Next base: position 10,134,545 of record CM077506.1, read on the forward strand.
TTGATATTGGCATTTCAGTTTCTATCGAATTCAAGTTACTTCTTCTCTTTCTTCTTCAGTTTATTGTTTTGCTGCATTCTTTCTGATTTCTTTTGCTTATACTAAACCAATGAACTATTAGAATTGCCGGTTGAGCATCTGTACTGTGTAGTGTGTACTGCCCTCCAAAAGGTTTTGATGCCAAATTCTGATTATGGAGCACTGGTTTTGAAGCTGATTGTTGTTTGCGCTACAGTTTCTGCAGCAGCTCCGGTCTATTGATGGGAAATTCAGTCTTATGTATGTTTGAATCTCCGTGTGAAGTTCTCGAATTTGCATTGTGATGGCTGCCTACTCCTGTAGTCGATCTTGCAGGTCATGCCCATTTTGACTCCTATAAGGAACTTGCAATGTGGGAGTCTTCCTTCAATCCGATGGAAGTTAAGGAAAATGTTTCCTGCTTACATTTCTTCTGTGCACATCTCTATATTCTCATTTTGAGATCCTCAATTGACTATATTCCCTCCGTCCATTACTATATTCTCATTTTGATGAAATAGAGATCCTCAATTGATGAGGTATAGGCATGTGAAACGGCTGATGAAAATTTTCTGCAACCGAATAACTAAATGTTTCTATGAAGCTAGCCATTTGTATTACTTACTACCTCTCTTCTTCTCATCAATCCGGAAACTGAGTTGTGTGCTTGTTCAACCTCTTCCTGTCCCACTGTATAAGAAAAACCCCTGTCCCAGGTTTTAGTTCTCGGGTCGGTTATGTGTGCAGGCAGTGGTGTGTGAGTTGTACCAATGAAAAAAAGTTCATTTGAAGACATTTTGTTTAAATTTTTGCAACATGGTAAGACATCAGCTATTGGCAATTAAAAATATTTTTTGAGGTCTTTTATGACAGCAATTTGCATTCTAGAACTAAGAATTTTCGCTTGCAATGATAAATTGTGATCAACACACACTAGACTTACATTTTGAGCATAATAGACTTCTTATTAACTGGCTCTTCAGTTTCTTATTTCTAACAGAAAACAAAAAATCTCAATGCTTTGGCAGCTGATCAGTTGGTCCTCCTGCAGTTCAGCCTGATCTCCCCGTTGCTTCCAGTAAGGGGGCTGATGTTCCCCATCTTGACCATGGCTGCAGCAAAATCATTAGAAAAGAGCCTCGCATTTTGGCTGTAGGACCTCACTAAGGAGTCCTGGGACCCGCCATTGAAGAGCTCCTGATCCGAGTGGAGGAGGCCACGCTGAGTCAGTAGGTTCTGGTAGTAGTTGTTACCGAAGCGGTTGGGGGTCTGGATGTCGAGCGGGGCAAGGTTGTTGTCGCCACCGGAGGCGGGGCATCCGGCCCTGCGCCGAGACGCAAACTGGGAATTAATGTTGGTGTCATTGTAGATATGGGCCCGGAAGGTGGCGCAGCGGGCCTGCCCAATGGTGTGGCCACCGGAGAGGGCAGTCATCTCTCGGGCGTTGAGGCCCTTGGCAGCAAACATGGAAATGAGCGTGGAGAGGTTTCCGGTGGGCGGAGGGAGCTGGCTGTTGGCGGCGCTCTGGCTGGCCGTTCTTGCGTCTCGCCTTCCTAGTGGGACAGCCCATGATGGACCACCCAGCTGCAGGCCATTCATGAATAAATTAGACTTCATCGAAACGTGCAATCGGGTTGAACCTCATGAATGACAATTTTGTAAGTCTTGCACTACATCCATGAAACTCCCGTCTAAAATTCACATAAATTAACCAAATAGAGCATCTAAAAAAGGACTGTCCTTTTGTCCACATGTAAATATTATTATTACATGAAACTCCCGTTCAAAATTCACTTAAATTAACAAATAGAGCATCTAAAAAAGGACTGTCCTTTTGTCTACATGTAAATATTACTATTAGTGTTACTATTATTGTTATTAGGAAGGCCCGCCTATCATAGCGCACCATGTAATCGGGATATGATCTAGGTGGATGGCCAACCGAGTGGATGTTCAAATACTGGAATTCCATTTCAAGACAATTGTTAATAGATGCTTACTAAAACACCGTTGGTTATGTTTTCTTTAGAAGTTGCCTCTAGATGGATTATTTTCCATCATGAAGTGTGGACGGATCAAACTGAAACAAAGTGAACAGGACCTAACAAAGAATAGTGTCACTATTTATATAGAAACTCACCAAGACCACACCATCTCTTGCTGCTAGGGCCAGTATGTCTGCACAGGAAACGGTGGCATTGCAGGCAGCCTCAACTTGAGTCTTCATGGTGTCGATCACTTCGAACCCTCTCGCTGAGTTTCTGTTTGGAAAAGCATTCTTCTCGCCTGTAAAGGTTGAAGTGTCGTCCAGAAGGATAGATGCATCACAGCCCTAATTAACACATGGCAATCTAATTTAGTAGATAGCTAACGAACGTTACTATTGATATGCTATGTTATAGGCAAATATAGTGCTGAATAGAAGAGTGGCAATGTTAACTAGTGTTTTGCTAAAATCTAGGGAGTTATGATTACATTTACAAAGCAGTCGTGGAAGAAGAGACGAAGAATGGAGGCGCCCATGCGGGGGGCTCTTCTCACTGTCTGGGTCATGACATTGCGCACGATAGTCGGAAGCCTTGGGCAGCTGTTGGCGTAGAAGCTTGCCGAGAGCTGTGCCTGAGTAGCGCATGCTAAGAGAGCAAAGAGAGCTAATGTAAGGACCTGAGCTCTTGACGCCATTGCTAGCTAGCTCTAGAAGCCTTGCTCTCTAAGTATACAGAGATTGTTGAGTATGGAGAGAGTCCTCATAACACTCCTTATATAGCCAACTGCCGTGCACAATAGTTGATCTTTCTTTCTCTGCTTTTTTTGAATTAAATGTCTGTGATAAAAAAAATACAAAGTTGGCAGAGAGTTGAGAACACCGATTCAAATATAACTGCCCACACGTGGGTGAATCGTGACTTGAGATGGTGTCTTGGTTGTGACTTGTGATTGATTAATAGATAACAATGATAAGCTGGATTGACAAAGATGCAAAGTCAATCATCTGAAGGTAAGGATCACGAGAGATGATTGGAAGTGTGGTCTATACATGACCAAGGATAACGTAGAACAATTCATGCCTCCGTTTCCTGATTTGGACGTGCCACTCTTTTTGCCAAACACTTCCAAATGATCAGGAAATTATTAGTGTAGACATTATTTCACTTACCATAGTGCTAAATATAAAATTTACCGCTCAATCGATCACTAATGTCAATATTGCCATATCACTAACAAATAGAAAATACTAGGGTGGGCGACCCCCGCATATAGATTATTGTCAAGGAGCCATGGATTAACTACATGGTTCGCATCACAGTCTCTCCCAGATCTCTGCAAACCATGGCATGATATCTTTCTATTTGAGAACGTACATTTACATTATTCATATCATTACTATCTGAATACACCTTCCAACACCTCATAAACGGATTTTCCAATGAAACAAAGCCACTCAGATCTAGGACAAAAAGTTTTAATAGAAAATTGCCCATTTATCCACCGTCACATAAGATCACAGTTTTCATGGACAAATAGGAACTCGAAAAAACCGAGAGGTTCAAACTGGGTAGGTAGAAGTTGGAAGGCAATTGGGAAGTAAAGATTGAGTGGAAACTATAGCATAGGACTTTCTGTTTGGGGTAACAAGGTCTTACGTATGACTTCGTCATCTAAAATATACATGTCTCTTTTGTCTTCTATGCAGGAACAAGTCCACCTCCTATGCATCGTTTAGAAATTATTTAATGAATTGCAAATTATAATGTTATACTTTCAACTTGTGAAGCTCTTTTTATAGGGTTGACACTTGACAGTATGAAAAGTTTGCTGAATTAGGCTTGTCGGAAGATCCTACCTGATCATCCTGATCAAGTAGCTTATTGACGAAGATCATTGGCCTGCCACGGCCGCAAAATAGAAGTGGAACTATGAGCGGAAGTAATGCTTGGTGTCATCTTACTGTCTTACTCTTACTGCAATTAAAACCCTTCATAATACAAAATTGAGTGTCATTGTTCTTGACTTCTTTCAAATTGTCATTTATTTGTTCTTGTACTCAGGTTAGAGATTCACTAATTCTTGTATAGTTCTTTCATGTATCTGGTCATTTATTAAAAATTGACTAAAATCATAAGAAAGGAATACACAATAGTATATTCACATTTGAAGTCAAAATGCACATTTTTCTGTCATTTTCACCACTAATGAGGCATGCAGCCCATAGTTGCAATCTTTGCTACTAATCAAGCTAGAGCATATTTGACTTTAAAGTTCCAGGCAATATATAAAATTAGTTCATTATTTGAAAACAATGCTACTTCTACAAAATATTAACTCATTAGCGGATGAGTAACCAGGATACTATAATATCCAAAAAAATCTGTTCGTTAATGGGTCCCAATCTTTTTATGTTTGGCTATTACAATTCATCCTTTATAATCTTGTCTCTCCTCCTCCTCCTCCTCCTCCTCCTCCTCATCTTCTCTAGTTCCTTATCGCACTTTGGCTAGCCATGGTAGGACCAAAGGCTCCTTTTTCGACTGTGTTGGCCATGGACAACCCTCATTTGGCAAAGGGTGTGTTGGCTGCGCTGGCTGGCTGCCTTTTTGGTTGTGCTGGTTGCGCGAGATGCGATAGTTCACTCCCTGGCAAAGGGATTCAGGGCCGGCCCCGCCAAATTACATAAGCATAACGAGGTTCTCTCCCCATCTGGAAGAAATTGAGAAAAAGGGCATTCTAAGCGAAGCATTTCAATAATTATAAAAAATAGTGGATTTCAGGGACAAGTCCCTGAAAGGTTACAAAATCACGATATGTATCACTTCCCATAATAAGCCAGTAAAAATCCAAAAATGGGCTTTATGGACATAGAGTATTGGGGACGGGGAACACTCCCCTTAAAAGATATTCAACTTTTATTATTGGGAAAAATAGGGGCCGATTGAGAAATTTTGTCTTATTGATGGGGTGCAGAAATAACAGGGGATAGAGGAGATTACGGGGGTCCAAATAGTCATGTTCATTCAAATATAACTGCTCATATGCAGTTTACTTTAGACTTCGGATTGTGTCTTACAATGTTCAAAAACTCAAGACTCGGACTCAACTTCATATGTCATAGAGTCGAGTCCACGGAGTTTTGATGGAGTAATAATGGAGTCATGCAGTTCAAGTGTTCTACTTTTCTCAAATAGGAACACATTTATATCAATCAAGATTCGAAAAATATTTTGTTGGATCCATTTCATTGTCAATCACGGTTGCTAGTTTGCTTAAGGCCATTATATAGATGGTCATTACTGATAGTCCTTGAAGCTACATGTTTGACATATATCAAACCTTGTATTATAAAGGAGGCGTTAGATTGAGAAATATTATAGACTTCATAACCCTTTACTTTCCAACAATAGTCCTTGCAGTCCATTATTACCGAGATATGTATCCATTTTAGATAATGACTTACCAGGATTAACTGTAACATTAATGCAGTTTTCCATTAAGGAAATTTCGGTGGGAGAAAAAGGAAATTTACGATCGCTTACCATAGCTGATGTGTTAATTAGGTAGAATTCAAGTAGACTAGCTGTTTTAATGACTAATGATCACTCACGAGTTTGCCTGATTGTGCGAGTTGACTCTGTGAGTGATCAATTGAGCCATTAGCCGAGTCGTGCAGATTTGAGTCGGCAGACGAGAGCCCAGACGAGCCGAGTAATTGTCTCGGCGAGTCTGTCCGAGTCAGAACCGAGTTTTTAAACATTTGTGATCGAGTAGGAAATAGATAATGAAGATAAGCTGGATTGACAAAGATGCAAAGTCAATCATCTAAAGATACGAATCACTAGAGATGATTGGAATTGTGGTCTAGAAATGACCAAGGATAACGCAGAACAATTCATGCTTCCATTTCTTGATTTGGACATCCACTCTTTTTACCCAACACTTCCAATCATTTGTCAGGAAAATACATGAAAATGTTAGTTGTGGGCAGACAGGAAAAAAGAGTGTCCAGGGCCACGTGAGGATGAATTATTAGTGTGACAAAGGAGATACTAAATTACGATCAATTATCCTCCGTTTAACGAAGCTCGTCTGGAGTTGAAAAATGACGGTCCAACATAGATGGCTGGGCTTGCTCTTTTAAGACCAAAAACAAGGTGAGAACCAATAAATTTCACTCAATTTGTAATGCAGACAAGCTTCATTGGACAGAGGGAGTACTATTGTTGGCGCTAAAATTAGCATTTCAGTGCTAAATTTTACCATTTTAGTATCTCAATCAATCGTTAATGACAATATTTCCATGTCACTAACCGTTAGAAAATGCCAGAGTGGGCGACCCCCGCATATAGATTATTGTGAAGGAGCTAGACATGGATTAACTACGTGGTTTTCAGTCTCTCCGAGATCTCTGCAAAACCATGGCACGACGCCTCATAAAAGGATTTTCCAATGACACAAGGAGATTCACAGGACAAAATGACTTAATAGAAAATTGACCATTTATCCACCGTCACATGAGAATACAGTTTTCATGGACAAATACGAACTAGACAAAAGAAAGAGGTTCAAACTGGTTCAGGTAAGTTTGGCAATTAATGTTGGGGAGTAAAGGTTGAGAGAAAACTATAGCATCAGACTTTTTGTTTGGGGTAACTAGGTCTAACATATGACTTTGTTATCTAAAATATACATGTCTCTATTGTCTTCGGTGTAGGAACAAGTTCACTTCCTACGCGTTGTTTAGAAATTTTTTAATGAATTGCAGATTACAATGTCATACTTTCAACTTCTGGATCTCTTTTTATAGGGTTGACAATATGAAAAGTTTGCTGAATTAGGTCGGAAGATCCTCCCTGATCATATGGACTCATGCCGTTTAGTTTGGATCAAGTAACCTATTGACGAACATCATTTGCTTCAAAATAAAAGTGGAACTATGACCAGGGAGTAATGCTTGGTGTTGTCTTACTATCTTACTCTGACTGCAATTAAAACCCTTCATAAGACAAAATTGAGTGTCTTTGTTCTTTCATATTGCCAATTATTTGTTCTTGTGCTCTGGTTAGAGATTCACTAATTCTGCTGTAGTTCTGTCATATATCTGGTCAATAATTAAAGATTGACCAAAAGCACAAGAAATGAAGACACAATAATATCCTCACGTTTAAAGTCAAAATGCATATTTTTTCTGTCGTTTTCATCCCTATAGTAGTTATGCCTGCTTGCTTTATATGGGCATACGAATCGACGCACAAATAGTAAACGTGCATTAGCCTGTTGGCTACTAATCAAGCATGCAGCCCATAGTTGCAAGCTTACTACTAATCAAGCAAGTGGACATGTTTTAACTTCAAAATTCTAGACATTATATAAGAATCGTGTTCATTATTTGAGACCAATGCTACTTCTAAATTGTAGAGTTTATATGACCCGGCTCGTGACCAGCTAAGATTGAGTTGGATGAGGGCCACGGGGTCCAAAATTAAGTGGAGGGTAGTCGCACCACCACCACCACATCGATGCACGCACTCAATAGAACTCATACTTATATGTTGCAAGCACGCACCATAGACATATACACTGTGGGACCCACGTGGTTTATTTGTTGGGTCAACCCTGTCTCAGCATGGCCATGTGGCTTTTTACATATTGCCTGGCGCCAAGTATGGTTTTATCATATTACCTGGTTTTTCTCGTGACTTCTTATATGACCTGGAATCGGCACCTAGAGTACCGAAAATGCCCTTTTTTTACGTTTTTTATGCATTTTGTATCCGAAATGCTTCATTCTTCCCAAAATTAACGATTTACAGGATCATCAAGTTGGGGAAAAGATATTCCGGCAAAGATCCATCCATAATCGTAGTTCAAACCATCGCCGGCGCTGTCCAACCCAAAAAAAAAAATTTCATGCCAAAAAACTGTAAAAATAGCGGGAAAGACGAAAAAAAATCTATGATGAATGGATTTTGATGTAAGAGCAGTAGGAAAGCCCTCCCAACTACAAAAATTAAGATCTACATGTAAAGAAACACATATAAAGATCACCTATTGGTGTTCGACTGCTCCTAGACATGAAATAAAAGGATAAAAATGGGCAAAAACGTGAAATACTCGTCGGCGAGCGACAAGTTCCATTTATATATCTTTCTGTGATACTAATGAGGTGGAAGAGGAGGAAAAATAAGGAAGAACGAAAAAAAATGGGCAAAAACGGATAAAAAATGAGCAAGTTATGACATTTAGAATATTGTCATTTATCTTGTTGCCGACAACACGACTTGATTCAAGTCGTGTACTATGCAACACGACTTGAATCCAAGTCATGTTGCATATAACACGACTTGGATTCAAGCCGTGTTGCATAGTACACGACTTGAATCAAGTCGTGTCGTCGACAATCTTCAAAATGTCATAACTTGCTCATTTTTTATCCGTTTTTGCCCTTTTTTTTTTTGTTCTTCCTTATTTTTCCTCCACTTCCACCTCATTAGTATCATAGAAAGATATAGGATGGAAAAAGAAGAAAAAATAATAAGAAAGAAAAAAGTGAAATGATAAAAATGGGCAAAAACATGAAATACTTGTCGACGAGCGACAAGTTCCATTTATATATCTTTCTGTGATACTAATGAGGTGGAAGAGGAGGAAAAATAAGGAAGAACGAAAATAAAAATGGGCAAAAACGGATAAAAAATGAGCAAGTTATGACATTTTGAAGCTTGTCATTTATCGTGTCGTCGACAATCTTCAAAATGTCAATCTTCACTATGTCATAACTTGCTCATTTTTTATCCGTTTTTGCCCATTTTTTTTGTTCTTCCTTATTTTTCCTCCTCTTCCACCTCATTAGTATCATAGAAAGATATAGGATGGAAAAAGAAGAAAAAATAATAAGAAAGAAGAAAGTGATATGATAAAAATGGGCAAAAACGTGAAATACTTGTCGGCGAGCGACAAGTTCCATTTATATATCTTTTTGTGATACTAATGAGGTGAAAGAGGAGGAAAAATAAGGAAGAACGAAAAAAAAATGGGCAACAACGGATAAAAAATGAGCAAGTTATGACATTTTGAAGATTGTCATTTATCGTATTGTCGACGACACGACTTGATTCAAGTCGTGTACTATGCAACATGACTTGAATCCAAGTCGTGTTATATGCAACACGACTTAAATTCAAGTCGTGTTGCATATAAACGACTTGGATTCAAGTCGTGTTGCATAGTACACGACTTGAATCAAGTCGTGTCGTCGACAATCTTCAAAATGTCAATCTTCAAAATGTCATAACTTGCTCATTTTTTATCCGTTTTTGCCCTTTTTTTTTCTTCCTTATTTTTCCTCCTCTTCCACCTCATTAGTATCATAGAAAGATATAGGATGGAAAAAGAAGAAAAAATAATAAGAAAGAAGAAAGTGAAATGATAAAAATGGGCAAAAACGTGAAATACTTGTCGGCGAGCGACAAGTTCCCTTTATATATCTTTCTGTGATACTAATGAGGTGGAAGAGGAGGAAAAATAAGGAAGAACGAAAACAAAAATGGGCAAAAACGGATAAAAAATGAGCAAGTTATGACATTTTGAAGATTGTTATTTATCGTGTTGTCGACGACACGACTTGATTCAAGTCATGTACTATGCAACACGACTTGAATCCAAGTCGTGTTATATGCAACACGACTTGGATTCAAGTCGTGTTGCATAGTACACGACTTGAATCAAGTCGTGTCGTCGACAACACGATAAATGACAATCTTCAAAATGTCATAACTTGCTCATTTTTTATCCGTTTTTGCCCATTTTTTTTTTCGTTCTTCCTTATTTTTCCTCCTCTTCCACCTTATTAGTATCACAGAAAGATATATAAATGGAACATGTCACTCTCCGATGAGTATTTCACATTTTTGTCCATTTTTATCCTTTTATTTCATGTCCAGGAGCAGTCGAACACCAATGGGTGATCTTTATATGTGTTTCTTTACATGCAGATCCTAATTTTTGTAGTTGGGAGGGCTTTCCCACTGCTCTTACATCAAAATCCATTCATCATAGATTTTTTTCGTCTTTCCCGCTGTTTTTACAGTTTTTTGGCATGAAATTTTTTTTTTCGGGTTGGACGGCGCCGGCGATGGTTTGAACTGCGATTATGGATGGATCTTTGCCGGAATATCTTCTTCCCCAACTTGATGATCCTGTAAATCGTTAATTTTGGGAAGAATGAAGCATTTCGGATATAAAATGCATAAAAAACATAAAAGAAGGGCATTTTCGGTACTCTAGGTGCCGATTCCAGGTCATATGAGAAGTCACGAGAAAAACCAGGTAATATGATAAAACCATACTTGGCGCCAGGTAATATGTAAAAAGCCCTGCGATGTGTTTGGTTTCTATAGGCTCAAGTAGTTCTATTGATATCCGTTTTGTGTGAGATACTCTTGTGAACCTTTTCAATACGTTGCAGGAGAATGAGAACCTATGGCTTATTTGAGGTCCATAGTTATTGAGGTTAAAACGATGGGTTAGAAGCCATAACCCCCAATAGATCTCTATCTCTTTCTCCCTCACATTAGAGCTATCCACCCTTGCCTTCTCACTTCGGCGCCAGGTTTGGTTTTTCCATATGACCTGGTTTTTCCCGTGTTATCTCATATCCCCTGGAATCTAGGCTTAGAATACCAAAAATGTCCCTCTTGTATATTTTTCGTGTTATTACTGGGCGAATAGGGCGTGTTGGATACAACACGAAAAAAAAAAAGGGTTTCTGGCGATTTCTAGAGGCGATTCCGCCGGCGAGTCCTCTGACGATTTTCAGCTGCACCAAGGTTTTTGAAAATCCGATTTAACGTCCCCCCTACTCAATTTCTCCGGCGCCCCCTGTTGGATTTCGACGACACGACTGACGGAGAGTGCGGTTTGGGCGGCGATTTGTTGCATAAAACTCCTGGGATTTCGGGGACAAACAAGTTGAGTTTTCCCTGTGGCTCCCCACGCTTTCGAGCAACCGGCGGAGTGTACGATTGAGGTTCAGTTTGCGGCGAGGAAGCGTGTGAAAGGCGCGTACGAGAAAATACACACATACACACCACTAAACCACGGTAAGTTAGAAAAATCCTTACTTATTTTAGTTCTAGAAGCTCAGAATTTAAGATTTCTAATTTTTAAGATGAAGCATAAAGTCGTATTATATACAACACGACTTGAGCGTTAGTCGTGTATGTGACAACACGACTATTATGATTTGCTGTGTTTCCAACACGACTGTTCTACTGACCACTCTACCTATCTCATTGCAGATGGATACAAAAGAAGATGAGTATATGGAGGAAATACCATCGGAAGAGGAGGAAGATCAGGAATTCTTCGTTGCACCTCAGGAGCGAAGACAGAGGGGCAGGAAGAGGAAGGCTCTGATGGACCGATCAGGCAAGAAAACATGCAATCCGCAACTGGTGGTTTGGACGTTTTGTCAACAGGGGGCGATGAAAAGTGTGTGGCCCTCTTACGGCGTCACCAAAGATGTTGCCAATTGATCAGAGAAGCTAGGTTCTCTGTCATCTTTGAAGGTGAGGACGTAGTTGTTTCTCGGAACCTCATCGACCATTTGGTTAGGTATTGGGATGAGGAGGCGAAGGTCTTCAATATCAAGGGGAGAACGCTACATTTCACAGAGCAAGAAGTTGCTTTTATCACTGGATTGCCCACTAAGGGCAAAAGAGTTGAGGTCCTTCCCTCTGTGCCACGGCGAACGGAATGTGAATTCTTCAGAAAGTACTTCACCATAAGGAAACCAGATATTCCACATATTGAAAAAATCATTGAGAAGCTTAGCGAGGGCGAAATGAAGATGCCAGAGGAGGACATGGTGAGGATGATTATCTGCCTCCTCATCTCCACGGTGTTGTTTCCACATAGCACGAGAGTGGTGCATCCCTCTTTCTACCCTTACATTGAAGACCTCCCAAGAATGAGCTCATACAATTGGGCTGAGGCTATTCATACGATGTTGGTTTCTGGTATAACCCACACTAGCAAACTAGTGGGTGGGAGAAGTAAAGGGCTGGGAGGTGGATACCTAAACGGCGCCTCATATATCCTTCAGGTATGTAGTATTTGTATGTTTTTACAGTCTTCAAAAGGCTCTAAGTGTCGTGTATTATGCAACACATCTTTTATTAATGTTGTTTATTATGCAACACAACTTTATTTATAGTCGTGTATTATACAATACGACTTGATATATAGTCGTCTACTACACAACACATCTAATTATATAGTTGTGTTGCATACGACATGACTAAATTTCTAGTCGTGCAGTCGTGTTCTATTATAGTCGACTATAATAGTACACGACTTGACTGTATCCACAACTTTTACTAATGTTTTCATTTGATTACTACGCAGATTTGGTTTTTTTAGCACACGACAATATTCCATGCTGCGTTCGGCCCTACCAGTTCGAGGGCGAAAAGGTGGTCAGGAAGTGGGACCCTAATTACAGAGGTGAAGATGGGTGCATAGAAGAAGCACCGTATGATCGACTACTGGAAGGGTCTATTTGATAATCTCGACGTATGGGAAGATGTCATCGATGTCATCGTCCCCATGGCCAAAGAGGCATCTCTCATTCCTTCGCCTCCCCCAGTGGCCCCTCCTCCGCGACGACATAAGACGGAGAGGCTGGAAATAAAGAGGAATCCTAAACAACCTACCCACTCTTCCTCGAGGATGGCTGCTCAGTCTACTGCCCTGGGGCGATTGGAGGGTTCGCTTCAGGGCATACAGTCACTAATTGAGATCGCTCTGTCGTCGTATGAGGAGATGGGAAGGAGTGTCAGACTTCTGCGAAAGGTTCTTCACTGTATGAAGGCATCTGCCGCCACAGCGTCAACGCTGTTAGAGGGTCACAACTTTGAGCATCCCAAGGAGGAGAAGAGTGAAGAGCCGAAGAAGGAGACGAAGGAATCACAGAAGAAGGAGAGGATAACGAAGTCATCGGTCCATCACAAGGAGGAGGCAAAGAAGCGGCCCGATGACAAGGACCACATGAAGCAAACTCCGATGGCCATGCGCAAAAAGGAGTTGGCACACAAGTTAGCCGGCGATTCATTGAAATGGGGTAAAGGTAAGTTGTAACACGATTATTTAATTTTTCATGTTGCATGCAACACGACTAGCTAATTTACGTGTCACATTCAACATGACTAGCTAATTTTTCGTCTTGTATTCAACACGACTAGCTAATTTTTTGTGATGCATTCTACACGACTATTCCTTGTTTTGTGTTGAATTCTACACGACTATGTTATATTTCTTGCTGCTACTAACACGAATATTAAAAATGTCATTTTAGCTCCCATAAAGCAGGCGGATGTGGAAGAGAAGATTCAACATGCTACAAAGAGATCCGCCGCGAAGTTGTTTTTGAAGAAGCTCCAACTAGAATTTGACGAATACATGGAGCGTGCAGAAGATGAGTCTCGTCCAACGTACAGCCGGGACAGATTCCCCCTGGTGTAGTGGTAAGGAGGAGAATGAGGACTGTCTCCGCGAGGGAATTGCAGAGGCTTAGGGAAGATGACCATATACGGAGAATGGCGGAGGAGAAGGCGAGGAAGAATTTGGCAGAAGATCCGAACGTCGACTCTGAAGATACCTTATTAGACCGACAAACAACCTCTATCATCGATGAGGTGATCTCTTCCCTACAGCAGTCGGATATCCAAACGGCCAAGGAGGATGAATGGGCAAAGGAGGAGGTGAAGGAGGCAACTGGCTTAACATCATCCCAGCCTCTTGACGTTGATGTCCTCCAAACCCCACAAAAGGCTAAGCATAAAGTTGAACTCCCAAAAAACTATGGTAATTTGGAGTTATGCTTCGACATGGGGGTGTTGTTAGAGCGGGATAGAGTGGAAATATTAGGATGGAAGCCAATCCAAGGAAGGCTTATCTAATCCCAATGCTATGTGATGATGACTATGTATCCCTCCTGCAAACAACAGAAACTAACACCAATGTAAATATACATACTCGACTATTCCTAAAGTCGTATATAAAATACTCGACTATTCCTAAAATCGTATATAACATACTCGACTATTCATAAAATCGCATATAAAATACTCAACTTTATGCATAGTCGTGTATGTCGAAGACACAACTATTCCTAAAGTCGATTATTGTTTGAATATTGCCAATTTTTGAATATGTTGTTGGTTTATACAGGTTATAGATGAATTTTTTGGTCTATTACGGGAGTGTAATGACAAAGAACGGCTGAAGTATCCGATCAGTTTTTTTGGATGTCACGTATTCAAAGAAATATTCGACAACGTAAGTTTTTCCTGCATCACGAGCGCTAATTTCACATTTCCAGTTCGTGATTTTCTGATTCTATTGCGATTTTGCAGGAATACATAGAAGGGGGCAATAATACAAAATTGATTAAAAAACTTGGGAGGATGCTTAAGGGATTGAACAGGAACATGTTCTACGCCTTTTTCCCAATCCGCACTGGCTCCCATTTCTGCCTCGTCTATGTACACTTCCCATTCTGTGTATGGCATTTCTACATCCCCTATCCGGCAAACCCCAGTTGTATCCACATCACAGGGTCGCAGCTGAGAAATTCACGAACTTTATGAACATTGCATCGACCGGAAGATGACTCAGATCCCCAAAGCGCCCTGCCAAGAGAACTCAAAAAACTGTGGCATCTTCATCATGATGTACATGGCGCACTTGGCATCCAATGTCAACCTACCTGAGTTTGATCAGTCAACAATTACACGAAAGTGGTGCCCAATAATTGCTGCAACTATGATTCGCGGGGTTATCGACAGCGAGTTTGATGACGATTCAATTGCGGGGTTTTTGAGGATGTCAAATGAAGACTAATATTCTTTTTCGTGTTTTTTTGTGGTTTTCTGAATCTTCTTCCATGTACATACAATATGCTTTCAATAAATTCAAATTCATTTTTTTCATGTCTACAGTGTACTGGAAAGCTGCTCATTGTCGACTCTTATGCAACACGACATCTGATATAGTCGTGTTGTATCATATACGACTATCTATATAGTCGTGTTGCATAAGACACGACTGTATTATTAGTCGTATAATATTGACGTCGACAATTATATTCCTCTTATGTCGGCGTCTTTCAATGACGGGAGGGCTCTTATACAACACGACACTTGCATTCAAAGAAATATTCGACTACATGCATACATTGCGGTAGAGTAATTGATTGATTGATTTTTCTAATTTTTTACTCGCAATCGCACGAGACTCAGTATAGTCTAGTGGTAACGAGGTCTAACCCAAAGGACTTGGACTGATTCAACTTAATTCTAATGAAAGATTTGATTTTTTATGAAACTAGTTATAACAGAATGAAAAGTTCTAATTAAACAAAGCAATGAAATTTATGTGAAAATAATATGATGAGAAATGTACTAAGACTTCGAATCCACCCAAACCAAATAGCTATCCTCTCCGTTAAACCCGTACAATTCCAAGTGGTCAATTACCCGTGCCCCTCTCGAAGTCACGAATAATCGTAATGTGTGCAGCTCTCTCGAACATGCAACTAAACAATTAAATCTATCTTAATTAATCTCCCTCTCTCGAGCAAAGACCAATCATAAAAATGCAATTTTTATTCAAATAACACCTTGGAATTCGCTAAGATCTCTCGAACATTAACAAACCCTCAACTAACAATTACTCTACCCTCTCTCGAGCAACAGAATAATCATAGCAAAATAATAAGCATAGGGAATAAAAATCACAACTTTAGAATTGCAAATAAGTATTGAGAGTCAAACAATCAGCAGGGCTTCATCTAATCTTAGTACAATGAAATTTAGCTAGACATGACAACAAGGGAAGAAAAAGCCTGATTCATTGGATTGGTCGCAGGTACACTGTTCACTATTCACCCGACACTGTTCACGCGCACTGTAGCACTATTCATCGTCTTCTCCGGCGGAACGCGGTTACTGTAGCAATTCGAACAGCACTGTAGCATATCCAAATCCGGCCCAAAATCACTGCTTTCTTCCGGCGTTCGACTCCTCTTGCTCCGGCGAAGACCCACCTCTTCTTCCGGCCAAAGACCTGCCGGATTCCGGCCAAAATCCCGACGGAAAAGGCTCTGTTTTTTTCTCTGTCGGCGGCTCTGTTTTCGCTCCTTCTATCCGCTGTTTTGCTCTGTGTTTTCTGTCAAGCTCTTCGCACAGCCGGCTTGGGTTTTTATAGGCGATTCCAACCCCAATCGGACACACCTCTTTCCTTTCCAAATCGAGTTCAAAAATCCCCCGTTTCCAATTCGAGCAGAACTACCTTTGTTTCCCGATTTTGTTTTGATTTTGGTTTCTAAATTGAGAACGCCTCCCTATCATTCCGCCGTGATCTCCTTGCCGCCTTGCCGCCGTGAAGCTCCTCCGTGATCGTCGCCGTCTTCTCAGCCCACCGGCGAGACCCACCGTCGTCCCAGCGGCCGTTCTCCGGCGATCTCATCCAAAACAGAGCACCGGCTTCTGTTCTGAAACGGCCGAAGCCCGAGCGCCCGAGCTTCGGCTCGGGCTGGGTTTTTTTATTTTTATTTTCTTTCTTGAACCGGACCGAGACAAACCCGAACCGGACCATTTCAATTTCTTTCTTTTTTTTCTTTTTCTTCCTTAAAACCCGTCGTATTGATCTCGCGCGTCCAATCTCCGATCTCGGCACAGAACCCATTTGACGTGCATTCTCTTTCACGCGCGATATTTTAAATGATCATAACTTTTTGCTCAGAACTTCGAATTGCGAACAGTCAGTGGCGTTGGAAAGCTGACTTCGTGTACTTTAACATGAAGCTTAAATCAGTCCCATCAGAGATATGCAATCGAAGTTGTAAATATTCAATCATTAGAGTCGCGTTTTATCTCATTTCTGCGTTTTGCTCTTGTTTCCGACAAAAACCAAAAACTATATTAAAATAGCAATAATTCTAAACAAACACTAGCAGAAATATAAGTTTAAGAGATAATAAAATGCATATTTCATGTACAGATCACACCCCAAAACCTAGATTTTGCTAGTCCCTAGCAAAACAAAACAAAAATAAAATCAAGCAAACTAAGGAACTAATGCATAAAAGTAAACACCACTTTCGTAGGGAACATGATTGCATTGAGCGTATGCAACAAGCCGTTAAACCTCTAGGTGGCCCTAGTAGGACGAGTGTTGTCTCGTGAGGGTTTGCAGCCATGCTACCCACAAACATGTATTTATGAAATTAACCTAATTAACCTAAATGTAAAAACAAATCAAAACACTGCAAAACAAACAAACCTATTATCCCTTCAAATGCAGACTACAATGCTTAAGAGAATTAACCACACGTACTTGGTTCATAATCAACAGGAATATAGAAGCCCTCAAGTAAGTGGTTTTATTCCACACTTTCATCTTGGAAATTTCTGCTCAATATGATATAGCATTATAATGTAAATAGTAAAAGTGTAGAACATTGTAGCAATACATTCTAAATTTCTGTCTTACACATATCCAGTGTTACCCATTAACCAAAGAACATCAGAATCTACGTAGTCATCCCAATCTTTAGGTTCATGATAGCACAGATCTGTGCGCCTCATTCGGGTCCAACATTCTAGATTTGAGAGGATAATACACCACATAGCGTCGTCTCGGCACTGAATCATCCGTTGCAAGATTGCCTTGTTGCGGGAGTCTTCGATATCTGCGCTTCCTTTCTTCTTTCACAAGTGTTGGGTTAGTACACCTTTTACGGTTGTGACCAACTTGTCGACAGTTGCCACATCTCACCCTCAACCTCTCTGGCGGGTCAGGCTGTGACTCGATTCTCTTTGTCTGTCTCCTACCCTTCTTTAGAGCATCGAGTATGGGCGGTTCGCATTTGAATAAAACCCCGCAATCCCTGATCGTTTAAATATAAACCCTTGCAAGTGCACAAGGCAATTGTACTACGATGAGTATTGATAAGGGTTGTCGAACCTCAGGGACGGATTAATCTTTTACCAAATTCAAGAGAAGAAAGTTGCAGTTTTTGTTTAATCTAAATAAAGCTATGAACTTTAACTACTAAGCTGAGTTTTAATCAATGTGGAGAAGACCAAGGCTTCGAATCCACCACAATAACTAGTGTATCGTCTCTCTCTCTCTCTTTTGAATAAAGATTTCCAATTGGCTGGTGTATTCCTCTCAGACATACACCTGTCAATTCAAATTATAGTGCTCTCCTCTCGGACGTAACACATAAATCAATTAAGCATATAGAATTGTGATCTATCTCTCTCAAGCATAAATCAATGAAACTTTATTAACATATGACAAATCAGAACACTCACATTCCTCTCAGACATGCAAGTAATCTTTCAGATTGAAATTCATAAAATCCACTCTTGTCTCTCTCAAGCACAAAGAATAAACTCAATGAATTAACTTTAATTGCATAACAAAGGTTCATACACCAACTAGAGTAAAAATAATATGAGAGAAAAGACACTACACAACCAGATTATTGGGCTTCATCTACGTCTTGGATAGGAGTTTAGCCAAGCATGGGAAGAGAATCCATCATCTTCATCTTCATCATCTTCTTCTTCCTTTGCTCTAGCCTCCAAGGGACTCAAAACTTTATTCTCTAATGCCCAATACGTTCTCCCTTACGGCATATATATAGGGGTGAAGGAAAACCCTCAAACCCCCTTCCAAATCCAAGTCAAAATAGGCCTTATTTCAATTCTGCGTATACGGCGATCGATCACTTTTCTGTCGATCGATCGTTTTGCGATCTATCACTTTTCTGGCCGATCGATCGGTTTACCATTCATTTTGCAGCACGATATTCTAATAGTCATAACTTTTCGCTCGAAACTCCGAATTATGCGCGGTCGGTGGCGTTGGAAAGCTGACTTCTTGAGCTTTAACATGAAACGTGAATCAGTCAAATCCGACATCTGTACACGAAGTTATGATGATTTAACCATTCAAATTACTTTTCTCCTCATTTCTGTGTATTACTCTTGTTTCCTACAACCAAAAAGTATATTAAAGTAGCAATAATTCTAAACAAACACTAGCATAAATATAAGTTTAGGAGATAATAAAATGTATATTTCATGTATAGATCACCCCCAAACCTAGATTTTGCTAGTCCCTAGCAAAACAAACAAAATCAAATCAAATCAAACAAACTAAAGAACTAATGCATAAAAGTAAACACCACTTTCGTAGGGGACACGATTGCATTGAGCGTATGCAACAAGCCGTTAAACCTCTAGGTGTCCTTAGTAGGACGAGTATTGTCTCGTGAGGGTTTGCAGCCATGCTACCCACAAACATGTATTTATTAATCTAATTAACCTAAGTGCAAAAATAAAGTGAAAATTAAAACATAGCAAAACATACAACCTATTATCCCGACAAATGCACACTACAATGCTTAAGAAAATCAACCACATATACTTGGTTCATAATCAACAGGAATATAGAAGCCCTCAAGTAAGTGGTTTTATTCCACACTTTCATCTTGGAAATTTCTGCTCAATATTATATAGCATGATAATGTAAATAGTAGAAAGTGTAGAATATTGTAGCAATACATTCTAAATTTCTGTTTTATACAGATCCAGTGTTACCCATTAACCAAAGAACATCAGAATCTACATAGTCATCGTAATCTTTAGGTTCATGATAGCACAGATCTGCGCGCCTCCTTCGGGTCCAACATTCTAGATTTGAGAGGATAATACACCATAGACTTTTTTTTTCTTTTTTCGATAGGACTGTGTAAGGCCTGACTTCAAGATGCTTAGGTTTAGCAATGACTCAGGCCAATGACTCCCAACCAATTGGCTTAGGGCATTAGGTTTTAAGAGACCGCTTCGGGCCCGAGCATCAGCCTAAGTTAATCTTATAAAGTCAAGCAGCCCCTTTCTTTCATTTTGTTTTCATTTTTTCACATTTTCATTTTCAGCATATATATTTTCAGCACATCTTTATCTTGTCCAGGCTGTATTATACTCTCAACCTATTTCCGGTTCCAATCCCTTGCCATAGCTAAGTAAATAGTCTATCATGATCTTTTAAGCTCAACAGATAACTACACATCATCCAATGACTATGACTAAAGACATCCCACTGAAGATTAGTATTCAACAAATCTCTAGATGGTATTACTTTATGTACTAGTGTGTGTGAGTGAGTTTTCTTAGTTCAAGCACTTGTTCCAAGAGGACTGTAATAGAAAGATATGCTCAGTTAAGTGTATCTATCCTCCAGTATACTTACTCACACTTCCAATGCAAATTAATCTCCTAAGAATTGTAACATGCATTATTACGGGATAAACTATCAAAACCTAAGAAAAAGTACTAACAAATAACCTAAAAACTAATCAAAATTTATGATTTTTCAATTTTTAATTTTTTTTTTCTTTTATGCAAGCACTATTCCCTCCCCCAAACCTATTATGAACATTGTCCTCAATGTGAACAAAATATAACATGACAATGAGCATATAATAAAAGAAAATTAGATAAAGGAGAGAATACACCTGAATACGTGGGTTGCCTCCCACCAAGCGCTAAGTTTAACGTCTTCAGCCAGACGTAGCTACGATCCTCTGTAGGGGCCAGATTATCAAGTCATCAACCTGGATCAATTAAATTATTGCCCCACACATTCCTATCCTTGTTGCCTATGTATGGAGCACATCGCAGAATAAAAGGATGGAATGGTGGGTGGGGAAGCTTTGGAAAGAGGGGTCCCCGCATTAACCATGAAAGAAGGTCATCAGAAAACTGTAATATAAAGGGAACCTCCTCCCCCACATCAACCATTTTGGCCTTAGGGGCCTCTTCTAGCAACCCAATTGGGAAAGCTTCCTCAATTAGTGACTCAACTAAACAATCTATGAAACAGTCTAAGTTACTGTCAATAAATAAAGGGTTAGATCGGTCAAGACATGGTATGAATGGTGTTTCAGGAATAGAAGGTTCTGTTGCTAATGCCGTAGAATGTGACTCCTCAAATATAGAAGAAAGTTTAAAGCTAGGTTCTAGTAATGCACTCACTTCTTCTTTAATTTCTACACTCACTTGATCATTATGTAAAACCCACTCAAGCTCATTGTCAAACCTTTGGGCATTATGAAGGGATGTAACATCATAATCAGAGAAAAACAGATCCCTTCATCAGAAAATTGGCCCATCGGATAATGGGGTTGGACAGGTGGGATGTACACTTCTCTCATTTCATTATATCCAGTTGACAACTTAGTTAAGGCTGTGAGGATGGCAGATTGGTTGGCTATTATTTGGTTCATTTTATCTTCTAAGGTAGATTGACCAAACTGAGGAGTAGAGGCTGGTTGGTAAGGCAGTTGTTGGCTTAGAAAATCTTGTCTAGGGGCCTCATGAAGAGTGGGCCTAGGGTTGGGTTCCTCCCAAGGAGAAATAGGATGGTCCTCCCACCTATGAAGACTTTGGGCCTCATTCACATATTTTCTGATAAAATCAGGGTACTCATGGGCCAAAGAGCACTCCACTGGGGTATAAATGGGACTTAAACAGAGGGCACATGGTTCCGACATATAAGGAGTTGTGTATTGTAGGGAAGATGTGCCACTCCCAAAATTAGAGTGATTATCCCAACCACGGTTGTAAGAATCAGCATATAAAGGATGTGGGTGGTAGGGCATTTCATAGGGAAGGGGATTAGGTATGTGTGAAAAACAATAATCATTAAAGCTCCTATATGGGTTCTCATGGCTAAATCCATAAAAAGGTGAAGACATCTCTTCACCATGCATTCATCAACCGAACCGAAATATCACACATCCACAAATCAGAGAAACAACCTTAGATATCCACAACTAGCAATCATCAGTCCTAGATATCAACAACTAGCAGTCCTAATAACCACAACTAGCACAACATGCAGTCACAGAAAGAAAAGAAAAACACCAAACACACAAATTAATCTAAAAATGAAGGATAAGAGAATGCAAACTAGGGGAAGGGGTGGCCCTTCCACGTTGGCGAGAATTCCACGTCTTCTCTTAACCTTGCAAAAAGAAAGAAAAACACAAATTAAGCTACTGACAAATAATCTAAGCTAAGACTCACTAAACTACTCTAACACTAATTATGCTAAGAATCTGGTAAACTATTGTGCCGTCCCCGGCAACGGCGCCAAAAAACTTGATCATTTAAATATAAACCCTTGCAAGTGCACAAGGCAATTGTACTACGGTGAGTATTGATAAGGGTTGTCGAACCTCAGGGACGGATTAATCTTTTACCAAAATTCATGAGAAGAAAGTTGCAGTTTTTGTTTAATCTAAATAAAGCTATGAACTTTAACTACTAAGCTGAGTTTTAATCAATGTGGAGAAGACCAAGGCTTCGAATCCACCACAATAACTAGTGTATCGTCTCTCTCTCTCTCTTTTGAATAAAGATTTCCAATTGGCTGGTGTATTCCTCTCAGACATACACCTGTCAATTCAAATTATAGTGCTCTCCTCTCGGACGTAACACATAAATCAATTAAGCATATGGAATTGTGATCTATCTCTCTCAAGCATAAATCAATGAAACTTTATTAACATATGACAAATCAGAACACTCACATTCCTCTCAGACATGCAAGTAATCTTTCAGATTGAAATTCATAAAATCCACTCTTGTCTCTCTCAAGCACAAAGAATAAACTCAATGAATTAACTTTAATTGCATAACAAAGGTTCATACACCAACTAGAGTAAAAATAATATGAGAGAAAAGAAACTACACAACCAGATTATTGGGCTTCATCTACGTCTTGGATAGGAGTTTAGCCAAGCATGGGAAGAGAATCCATCATCTTCATCTTCATCATCTTCTTCTTCCTTTGCTCTAGCCTCCAAGGGACTCAAAACTCTATTCTCTAATGCCCAATACGTTCTCCCTTAAAGCATATATATAGGGGTGAAGGAAAACCCTCAAATCCCCTTCCAAATCCAAGTCAAAATAGGCCTTATTTCAATTCTGCGTATACTGCGATCGATCACTTTTCTGGCCGATCGATCGGTTTACTATTCATTTTGCAGCACGATTTTCCAATGGTCATAACTTTTCGCTTTGAACTCCGAATTACGCGCAGTCGATAGCGTTGGAAAGCTGACTTCTTGAAATTTAACATGAGATGTGAATCAGTCAAATCCGACATCTGTACACGAAGTTATGATGATTTAACCATTCGAGTTTCTTTTCTCCTCATTTCTGTGTATTACTCTTGTTTCCTACAAAAACCAAAAACTATATTAAAGTAGCAATAATTCTATACAAACACTAGCATAAATATAAGTTTAGGAGATAATAAAATGCATATTTCATGTATAGATCAATCCCCCCCATTGACTCTTGTCTAAAGTAGGGAAAACTACTTATTCATACGTTGTGCGGTACAGACATGCATGGTACCACTTTTCACAATATTCCATCGGGTCGAAACTCCTCTCATCGATACATACAATGGCGTGCTTGCAAGGAAGTCCCATGCTCTGGAAGAACCCACATGTGCAGGTTCTCTTCGTTAGGTCAACAACATCCTGAGGAAAAAATATCACAACATGAATAGTCTTGTTGTGAAATAGTTTTCTTATTTTAATAGTCGTGTCGTCGCTAAGACGACTATATCACTATTCGTGTCGTGGCTAATATGACTATATCATTAGTCGTGTAGTCGACAAGACGACTATATCATTAGTCGTGTATCACACAACACGACTATTCCGGAATTGAATTATCAGAAACTATTGCGGAATGAATTCTTACCACATGGTATAAAGATGTGACTTCAAACTGCCATAATGATAGCGGTTGCACTCTGACTGTTCCAGCACTCTTATTCCTCATTTTGTTGATATGATTGTGTGCATACTTGGTTAATGTGTGCACTCTTAGCTGTTTTGCTTCCACGTGGCGACTCTCGAAATGGGAGGTCGTGGTCACACGAGTTTGCTCAATCAACCGAGTTATTGGCCAAAATCTAGCCTTCAATAGCATATTATTTGCACTTGTTGACATACTTGATGTGAGAGTGCCATATCTTTTTCCCGGATATTCCACATTAGCCCAATTTCTTTTATTGATCTTCTGAACATATTTCCATGCCTCCTCATTGTGGTCCTTCATCTTGTGCATGACTTCATCAAATTCTGGTCTCCGGAAGCATTTTGCAGCTCGGAATAGAAGGTCTTTCAAGTATTTATCCTTCCATTGATTAAGCATATTGGCGGCCATATGCCTTAGGCAAAACCCATGGTGAACCTCAGGAAATACATCAGCAACCGCTCTCAGAAGTCTCTTATGTCTATCCGAGACAATTGTATCCAGAGATGCCGGGGGGTCCGTAAAGAGGGTGGATTTGAGTAGGCTGAGGAACCACTTCCTGCAATGCAGTAATCAGAGTGAAAGCAGATTCAAGAAGAGATAGGGGGTACACAGTCGTATACGAAACAACACGACTGTATGAGTAGTCGTGTTGCTCGAAGAAACGACTACTCATACAATCTTCTTAGCATACGTACCACGAATTTATAGTCTCTTTGTCAACAAATGCAAATGCAACGCACATTAATTATTGGTTCTCGTCGACTGTTGTTGCAACCAATAACACTCCGGGGTACTTTCCTTTCAAGAATGTTCCATCAACAGTGAGCAGCGGCCTAAGTGATCTTCGGAATGATCATGCGACTGGGCCGAAGATCCAAAAGACACGTCTGAACTCGTATCTGGCTTCCTCATTTTCAATTTTCGGAATATCACAACATCTTTCAATCACCACATATGTACCTGGATTAGACCGCTCTAATTCCTTTCCATAATGGGGTAAAATACGATATGCATCTTCTGGGTTGCCATCGATCAATTGTATCAATTCCTCTTTCGCCCTCCATGCTCTTTGATAGTTCACTTTGACGCTCCAATGTTTCTCAATGTACTGTTGGATATTAGTCTTTTTTATGGAGTTTGAATCCTTGTGGAGGCCATTACACTTCCGTACAATCCATAGGTGTGAGGCCAATGGATGATATTTAGAACTTATCAAAATGTCGCATGTATGCCTTCCTTCACTCCTTGTCACGGTGACTCAGTCAACTAGATTCGAAGCCCGTATATACCACTTGCACCCTGTAATCTTGCACTTTGCAGCAAAGGTGTCCTTGTTCTCATCCGCCACTTTGAACATAAAATTCCTCTTGATTGCCAAATCAGTAAGAACCATTTTGAACTGTTTCATACTTTCGAATCCAGCCCCTAAGGCAAGTTGTGCCTCATAGTCGTCTCCTTGCAAACTGCTGGTCAACATCGCCTCCTCCTCATATTTTTTTGCAGGACCGGCCTGCGGTGAATATGTACCCCAATCCCAACCACCTTCACCATCAATATTGTTGTACTCATTGTCGTCCAAGTCTTGTGCCCCCGACGCGACAGATTTTCCTTTAGAAGTGGATGCTCTCGCTGCTTGTTGGAGTTCTATACCTGACACAGAGTGGTCTCCTCCCGTGGGATGCGGCCCGGGAAAAACTGGTAGCGTGAGAGGCTCATCCCAATCATCTGCAGACCACGGTAATTGTTCATCATCAAATAATTCTTTTTCATCTGCATCTTCATCTTCGTCTTCATTTTCATCTTTCTCTTAATCCTCGTCTTGATCCTCATCTTCATCTTTACCATTGAACCCATTGATTTGAAACTGGTTATCGACTTCATTCAGAAATTCATCCTTTATATTTTTATTACCATCTCCCAATCTGCGAGAACAACATTGTAAGAATGGCATGCATATTGTACAAAAACGTCTAAACGACTTGATTATTTAGTCGTGTTGTCGACAACACGACTTCAATTCCAGTCATATTGTATACAATACGACTGTAATTCTAGTCGCATCATATACAACACGACTTGAATTCCAGTCGTGTCGTATGCAAAACGACTTTAAGATATGTCCACTCGTTAATTTCACCCCTTACCTCACAGCTTCAAGTGAACAATTTTCATCTTTTCCCCCTTCAACTACTGGTGCAGGTGACTTATTCTCCAGGCTGGACGGCCTCTCCTGTGATGTCTTACTGGCGGGCCTCCCATTTGGAGGCATTGAATTCTCGCCGTCCTTATCCGCACTGGAAACTATTTGCTTATTGGCAATGGAATTCTCTGTGTTGTTATTTCCAGCAGAAGTCCACTCCACGTATAGATCGAGTGGTCTATCTGTGCATCGCCTCTTGCTGTGAATTCAACAAGGTTGATACTAATTCCATATGCCACAACAAGGGTGGCTAAATCCCGAATATATCTTGAAGATATCAAAAATTTCAAGCTTTCCATCAATGACATTTTTGTCATCGCCTGCAACATAAAATAAAGCAACCCACGCAAAATACAGTTAAGACAACAGGAAGTAAAAAGGAATACAGCCGAGCAGACCAATAAAATCGATTTCAAATCTATAGACATATAGTATTGCACCTTCTTGTTCTTCCGGCCTTCTGGCTTAGGTACTGATGGGTCACTTAACACAAATTTATTTACACCCCAATAAGTAACACATATAGGAAGCCCCAGGAATACAACTATGCTCATCATTCCTTTCAGAGAAACGGCCCAACCATCCACACCAACAGCCAAATTCTTGCGCATATTGGAAAAATAGTTCACTGTGCGGCGTGAGAAAACAAGAGCTATATTGGCCCCAAGGCCAAACAATGGGTAAAACTGTGACGCTTCGTCTACAGTTGTAATATGAAAGAACACTGCCAAAATCAGTAGAAATTGACTGATAAGAGACCTCCAATATCTTTATAATCTTCAAACTACTATAGTACTCATTATAGGCTTAAGAACAAAAAATCTCAGGATATACCGCTTGAAAGCAATAGAAAAAATATGCAATGACCGCCTAAGAATAAACATAAATGCTAACTAATGGTTCCTATCAGATCATGCAAAGATTTGGAAAAAAAAAACATGTCTCATTTGGGCATTTCAACAAACATGTAATGTCCACCCATGCATTTCAAGTAGTCATTTCATCAAATGTTTAGAGATCAGTACTAGGTAGATTCGCACAAATGCAACTAAGGTGATTTACTCACTGCAAGCTCTTTTTTCCTCTTCTCATTCTCTCAGATGCACAACGTCCTCTTCGTACTCACTTATCAGCCTTACTGAAACTTCCCATTCCAGCACAAATTAGATTTTTTTTCTCCTCCAATCAACACGAAATTTGACATCTTACCTTTCTGAAACAAAGCCCAAAGTTTGATTTTTTTTTCCTGAATTGGCTCTCAACCTTCCCGATTCGGCCTCCCATCGCGCCCTTTCCAAATCGAGACCTTTCTCTTCCTGTTCACGATCTGCACCTCGCCGGACCACCCATCGCCTCATTCATGGACGCCGTCACCTTCGACCTCGCCGTCGATCGTGACCGCCGTCGCCGTCGAATGCTCGAACCCAGCAGTCGGCCTCGCCATCTGCTTTCGCCAAGAGCGCTCGAGCTTTTCGATTTGGGGAATCCGATGCCAAAACGGGTTTTGGGCCCGGAAAAAATTTTCGACAGACTTTTTTCTGCCGTAAAAATCAGTCGAAACAAGTAGTTTTATACCAGCGGAAAGTTTTCCGCCGCTAATATCGGCCGTAATAAACCCGAAGACCGACGGACTCATGTCCGCCGAAAATAATCCGCCGTTAATGTTCCTCCTTTCAGGACAGATTTATTTCTGTCGCTAGTAATGGATATTATCGACAGATTATTTTCTGTCAAAAATAAATCCGCCGTTAAAAGCCAATTTTGTTGTAGTGGAAGGACGAATATTGTCTTCACGTCTTCATCGTCTTCAAGGATGTATCGGGTTCCAAAATGAACAAGATATAACAAAGACAATGTACCGGATGGAGACTTCAGTGGTAATCTTTCTTCCACTTGTTGCAACAGTCCCATGTACTTTACTTGTGTATCAATAGACATGAGCTTCAGTTTCCCGCCCACATACCCATCAGAATTTTTGAACATTCCATCGTAGTATAAGCACAAAGGTATCAAATCCATCCTTACCTGGCATTACAATAACGAAATGAATAAATAAACCGTGATTGAAAATAGTCGTGTAATAGTCGTGTTGTAAAATATACGACTAGTGTTATTGTGGTGTTAGGGAATACACGACAGTAGGAAAAAGTAGAAAACTCTGCAAATTTTCAACTTTCATCTCCCGATCAAATTTACATTATATCAAACGTTGAATTTTAAGTTGACGTACCATTTTTTAATGGACGATTACTCTTTGGCAGTTGTGTTTGCGTATCCACTGCTTTCCCGCTCTTTTTTCGTGTTTTGGCAGCAAGATAACTTTTCCTGGTTTAGACGGCGCCGGCGACGTTATGGTCGGAGCTGCTGCACGAAACTTCTCCTAAACACCTTCTCCAGACCGCCTTTTCGTTCTTCTCCGGAACGCCTTCTCAAAAAATTGCAAAAACCCCTGCTGCCGTGTATACAAGACAAGGGTATTTTGGGTAGCTTTCAGGTCATACGAAAGGAACTATCTTTTTTCAAGTGATATGATAAAACCAAATCTGGTGCCAGGTAATATGTAAAAAGCCCCACAGCTTGCCAAGAATGCTTCGCCCTCCACCTTCTGCTGCGCTGCTGACTAACTTGTTACTGTTCAATGCATCCCATATTTGTTGTGTTCTCTGTGACCAGAAACGCGTTTAAAACGCGTATAAAATGTGTTGTACGCGTTTCAGCCACTTAGCCATAAAACTCCCCGTTTAAAACGGGAAAACGTGTTTTTCCCGAAATAAACGCGTTTTATCCCGATAAACGCGTTTAAACACGTAAAACACATTTTTTATTTAAAGTACAACTCCTTTTTTAAATGTGCAACTTTGCAATATATTATTATTTAACATTTATACCTATTATATTAATTTTTTATTTTTATTATTTTTCCGTTTTTTTCACGTTATTTTCCCATATATTCTGTTTTCTGCCGTTTTGTTCCATACGCTTACCTCGCCGTTTTATTGCCGTACCCGTACTTTGTCACTTAGGTTGTGTTCAACTACTACAATCCAGCCTTTGTAAATTGGATAGAAGAAATTCACATTACTTGGTCATTGTAGATTAATTTACACACTAACTGGATTTGTTTTAGAAATCGCAATCACTTAATTTTGGACCAAACTATTCCCCATGATCCTAATTTCCCGTAGTGTAGAATTAGTTCAACGATATTGACGCAATTGACGATTCGTTGATACTGTTGGATCAATTTGATACATTCTAGCCCTATTATTTGCACCGGGACACTCGGACTTCGCTAAACAGGGAAGGGCATTTGGGTCCTAAAAGGCATAAAATGCTGGTTGTAATTTCTGAAATTAATCAAAGTAACTCGTAGTTCGATAATATTCACCCTTTAATGTGAAATTTTCACATTGGATAATGCACGTTTCCTTGAACAACTCACGTTAAAATGCATTGTGTGCATATCACCATTTTGAACTAGTGGGTTCTAAGGTTATTAGATATTGAAAAGCGAAATACTCAATCCATCCCAAAAAAATCATGGCGGCATTTAAAAAAATTACGGACCGAATATTACTCCCTCCTATCACTTTTAATAGATAGCATACGTTTTTTTTCAGAATGACCTAAAAATTTAGTTCATTTAAAAAAATAGAGTCGATTAAAAGTGAACGGAGGGAGGAAGTGAAATATTGGATTTGCCCTATAGGCCAATAGATCCTGATGAGCGTGCATGTGCAGGGGTGAGTAGAGATTTGAATAAATTTCACTTATTTCAAATGCTGCCAGGAGTTATTTGGGCAGAGGGATAGCATATTATTCTTGTAAATTACTCCTGCGTGTACCTTGTACAAATTTTGTGGAAACCTGCCATAGTCCATGGACTTAGCATTTTTAAATCCTATTGTGCCACAAATAATTGGACCATTTGGTGTATAAAAAATGAATTCAAATTAATTCATTTGAAAAATCAAATGGGACTAATTCTATGGGATGGAGTATCATTTTAGAGTGTTCAATTGAGGAGACGTGTCCAAGAAAAAATCGAGTTTCTATCCCTTTCCCCTTCGTTTTTGGTCGTGAGGGAGAGTCAGCATGAACCCGTGTTTTATCAAATGCAAACAAGCTTATTTAACAGAGGAAGTAGCATATATAGGCAAATTCTTTGTTCTGCTTGCACCCAGATATGGCCTCCGGTGGGTCGGTGGCTGACTGCCAGCCAGGATTAATTGGATACGGCTAGCAGCCATGGCAGTTGGCTGTGACAACCACCAGATCTGGCTGGCGGGCAAAACTTGGTAAAGAACAGTCGAGTCGTGGCCAACCAGACTGTCGGAAGTAATCGCAGCTGCCACACACCGCCTCCTCCTACCCTGCCGATTGCTCATTTTGATTCATCTAAAAACTTTCGGTGAAATATGTGAACGCGTTTTTGCCTAATGAACAAACTCCCTCCGTCCAAACCACAAGTGGTGGGAAAAGTCCTTTGGGGCTCAGAATGAGCTTCATCGTGTTTTCTCTTTACACAAAAAAGGGAACCAAACCTATCTTTTCGTACGGAGCGAGGACGTACGTACTTTCAGCTAGTCTCCTAAGTCTTCATGTTTACCAAATAGCATATGTAGGCTGATTGAATGAACAAATGCCATTGGGGGCTTATTGCTCTTCATTTCACATACGTTTTCGGCTTATTGGTAACTGGCTTAATTTATTTCCCCAAAATTTCAAATAACACAAGTAATCATGCATGGTTTCCTCACTTCGAGTAATTTCAACTAACTTGCTCTAATTGTACGAAGTTTTATCCAAAATTTTTTTTGGATGTTACAAGTAAAAGACAATTTAACTATCTTGCCATTATCAAGGCTTCATACACTAACAAACCACCCTCAAAATTTTAATTAACTTACTTGCTGGGACTACCTTAATTTGCCAAACAGATAAGACCACTACCACGAATAAAAACACCCTTAAAATTCCAATTTAGTTGACACTCCTGCAGTTCCTCCTGATTTCCCCATTACTTCCGGTAAGGGGGCTGATGTTGCTCAACTTGACCATGGCAGCAGCGAAATCATTCGCAAAGAGACTAGGATTTTGGCTGTAGGCCCTCACCAAGGCGTCCTGGGACCCCCCATTGAAGAGCTCCTGGTCCGAGTGGAGGAGCCCACGCTGGGCCAGCAGGTTCTGGTAGTAGTTGTTACCGAACCGGTTAGGGGTTTGGATGTCAAGTGGGGCAAGGTTGTTGTCCCCACCGGAGGCCGGGCAGTTGGCCCTACGCAGGGAGGCAAACCGGGTGTTGATGTTGGTGTCATTGTAGATGTGAGCCCGGAAGGTGGTGCAGCGGGCCTGCCCAATGCTGTGGCCGCCAGAGAGGGCAGTCATCTCTCGGGCGTTGAGGCCCTTGGCAGCAAACATGGAAATAAGCGTGGAGAGGTTTCCGTTGGGCGGTGGGATCTGGGTGTTGGCGGTGTTCTGGCTGGCCGTTCTTGCGTCTCGCCTGCCTAGTGGTACCGGCCATGAAGGACCACCCAGCTGCAAGTCATTTTCATGGATAAATTACACTTCATTGAAGTAAAAATTGATGTAATCTTTGTTTGTTAACATAGTTATTATAGTAGTGTTGTTAATATAATTAACTGCTATTAATGTTGTTTTAATTTTTACATCATGTCTAGTTTCCAAAAGAAGGAAAAGAAAAAAGATGTGCCTCCATGTAGGAAAATAGACGTTTTCCTCACCGGACTCTTAACCAGAGTCCATGACCATCTTATGGTACATATAGGCCTAGCATGACTACTAAGCACATACTCCCTCCGTCCAAAATTACCTGTCTTCATTAATCCATTTTGGTTTTCTAATGCACACAGGTAATTTTTGTCAGAGCAAGTAACATCTTATGTAGCCATGTAACGTATGAGGCACTATGCTAGGACGAATATGCACCATGGTCTTGGGCTCGATCCGTCATGGTGCCGGGTGAGGAAGCCATTTTCCTTTATAACCATCACATGGGATTGTTTTCCATGATGCAAGTAGGGAGGAAAACAACAAAGTGATCAGGCCACCATCTAACAAAGAATTAATGGTGCAATGTATAAAGCAAACTCACCAAGACCACACCATCTCTTGCAGCAAGGGCTAGTATGTCTGCACAGGAGACTGTGGCATTGCAAGCAGCCTCCACCTGAGTCTTCATGGTATCGATCACTTCAAACCCGATGGCTGAGTTTCGGTTCGGAAAAGCATTCTTCTCGCCAGTGAAGGTTGGAGTGTCGTCCAGGAGGATTGATGCGTCACAACCCTAATCAAAATAAAGCAATCGATATGTTATGGTAAAACCCAAGTTAGCTAGTATCTGCTAGACGTTACATTAATATTACTCCCCCCTTGACTAGATTGGAAATCAGATTTCCAATCTAGACAATTAATACAAAGTTGTACGATGTGTTCTAGCTAGGAATGAGGGAGTGCTAAAGTGTACGGAATTAGGAGTACATTTACGAAGCAGTCGTGGAAGAAGAGACGAAGGATGGAGGCGGCCATCCGGGGGTTTCTTCTCACTGTCTGGATCATAACATTGCGCGCGATAGTCTGCAGGTTTGGGCAGGTGCCGGCATAGAAGCTTGCCGAAAGCTGCGCCTGAACAGCGCATGCTAAGAGTGCAAAGAGAGCTAATGTAAGGACCTGAGCTCTTGAAGCCATTGCTATCTCTTGCTAGAAGCCTTGCTCTCTAAGCATACAAAGCTTGTGGAATGTGGGGAGAGAGTGACTACATAAAACTCCTTTTATAGCCAACTGCAATGCACAATAGTTGGATTTTATTTACTTCTGAAGTTTGATATAATAAATGAACATATGATAGACACTATCTACCTAGTCGGTAGAGAGCTGAAGATGTCAAATTACTGCTCAGACGCGGTTTGGACTTTGGATGCGGAAATTGAAAACTGAAAGCTGGATTGGGAAAGATGCAAAGTCAATCATCCAAAAGGCAACAACCATGAGAGATGATTGGAATAACGTAGAAATCATAGACCAAGGAGAACCTAGAAATCTATGCATGTTCCCGTTTTCTTGAGTTGGGCATGCACATGAGTTCGACGTCCTCTTCACTGGATTTGGTGATCACAAGCCATAGTTGGACGTCCTTTCAAGTTTGGTGCTTTTAGATGCGAGTGGATGAGCATGCCCCTTTATATTGTTTTGCCTGTTGGAATCCTTTTACTCGTAATTGAATATTTTTGTTTGGTGATGCATTATATACTCCTGTCCAATGAAGCATGTCTGTATTTGAAAAAATACAAAGCCATGATTACATGGCTGACTTTGCTCCATCACGAAAAAAACACTGAAGAGGCGTGACAACCTTATTTTTTCGTACGGGACATGGAGTCAATAAATTAAACTCATTTTCAAATGCAAACAGATTATTTGGAGTCTGGACAAAGGGGGTAGTGTTTTTAGCCTCTATACTTGTTCCTGCGAGAATTTTTTCGTAAATCAATGGACCTTACAAGTTACAACACCTTCCAGGAGTTGTTGAGACTCTCAAAACGACGAGATTCACCCTCTTGAAATACCAGCTACACCTTAAAAAAGTAGGTAGTGTTATTGAGTGTGTTGGGCATGCCACCCACGCCTTGCACCGGGCCAATGAAATTCCAATTCTTCCAAAGCATATAGTTTATATGAGCATATAGTTTATGTGAAGAGTAGTGTTATTCCTCCGCCATTTTTATCACGGCCAACGTCACGTGCTAGTGTGGTGAAAGGAAATGACATGCGGGCCGATAGCATTTCTATGAGGGGCGAGGCACAAGTGGATCCCATGTGACTGATTGGTTCTTATTTGTGGGCCTCACCATTAAATCTGTGGACCCTACCACTACGTAAGTCGGTTTATAAAGCGCCTCGCCTGACATACAGGCCCATAAACGCATTTTTCAATAGCACAATTGCTTGATGAGGAGTTTTAAACTAAAATTTCTAAGTATTAATCGAACTCCGTGAAGATAAAAGGCCATTGATCCACCGACAACACAACTTTTATGGTCAAATAAGAACATGAACAAAGCAAGAATTTCAAACTGGTCAGTTTGAAGCTGCAAGACATTTAATGTTTGGGAAGTAACGGTTGAG
This sequence comes from Houttuynia cordata, assembly GCA_039654745.1. NCBI lineage: Eukaryota > Viridiplantae > Streptophyta > Magnoliopsida > Piperales > Saururaceae > Houttuynia > Houttuynia cordata. Next base: position 10,168,814 of record CM077506.1, read on the forward strand.
TGAATAGTATCCCATATGACTTCCTTTTTCTTGGGAAACAAGGTCTAACGTCTGACTTTTGTCATCTGGAATATTCATCATGTAGATTGTCTTCTGGGACTCGGCTGGAACATGTCCACTTTCTATCATATTTTTGAAGTTGTTAAATGAATTTATAGATTAGAGTGTCATATTTTCAACTTCGAAATCTCTTTTTCTAGGGTTGACATTTTTTGGGGGATAAATTCTAGGGTTGACACTTGACATAATGAAAAGTTTACTAAATTAGGCTTGTCGGTTTGATCATATATATTTAGTTATCTCCGTTAGGTTAGATCAAGTAGCCTATAGACGAACATTATTGGCCTCAGAAATCAGTACTGCCGCAAAGTATGAGCAAGACTAGGTCCAGGGAGTGATGTTTGTCGTTGCCTTACTTTTAGAGGAGATAAAACTGCAATGAACAGGATTCGAGGCATGTATGGCTAGTTGAGAGTCTTCACACATTCACTTTTGGTTGTCTGGCAAGATAATCATCTCCAGACTCCAAATTATTTTAACTCTGGGGGGTCAGTACCCTGCACAAAAAGCGCATGAAACGACCCCTAGCGCATGGGACGGGAGCCGCTTAAACCTGGCCCCCTCCCCCTAAGAGCCGCTTGCCCGATCCAACAGCGCACCCTTGATATGTGCTTATATATTAACAAGTTCTAGTACAGTTTTTATGACATTCCTCCCTCCCATATTAAGTATCCTATATGAGCTTTAAGTCAAAATACACATTCGCCTGTCCTATTCATATCTATTTCTGGTATACCTGCTTCGTTTTGTGGGATTAAGGGGCTGTTTGGATAGTGAAAGAGTAATAAATGTGAAATCAAATTCATGTGAAAAAATTCATTGACTTTCATGATGAATGTGAAATTCGTTTGGATAGTGAAATTTTTAAGATGAATATAATTGGTCATGTGTTTGGATAGTGAATGTGATACAGTAAGTAATTTTTTATATTTTGACCATTTTACCCCTGCATGACCTCTTTTCTATACTCCGTCCGACATTAGTAATACCATATAATTTTCCAAAATGGATTAATTTTAGTTTAATTTGGAAAACTAAATCTTGGTACAAATTTGGGATAGAGGGAGTACTGTTCATGAATTATGATGAGGGCAGAATTGTATTTTTACAGATGAATTGAATTCACTTTCAGGTGAAAGTCCTCATGAGGACTTTCACATGAAAGTGCTCTTTCACCCTGAATTTGTTCTTTCAGGTGAATTTTCTAATTCATCTGAAATTCACCACACAAACTTGTTTCACCCTCTTTCACGTGAAAGAGGGCTGAATTGACAGTGAATTCAGCCCTCTTTCACTATCCAAACAGCCCCTAAAGCGCAAATAGTACAGCATACTAGCAAGTTGATATAGATATAGGTAACTGTGCTATAGATTAGAGTAAAATTCAAGGGCATTTTAGTCACAGAAATATGTAAACTCTTTTGTTTTGGGTAAATTAAACAAGTTAGCACAAGAGGAGGGTCCAAAAATGGAATCAAGTAGTACAAAGAAACCCCCTTGTAGTTCAAATTAAAAAACAAATGGCTGAATCAACTACTCATCTAGAAAGAAGAGCAAACAACTTCGATCTTCATGTTCTTCCTACGACCACCTTTCTTTTTCTTCTTATTTCTTACTTTCTTTTTTCCGCCTGCGTTAACAACCACTTGAACAATATACTGACTCATGTGACGTTGTAATCATCTTCTCCACCATCCTTGTTTCCTTGATATTCATCACATAACTTAACAATTGAATTGGAAGCTTGAAGAGATTTCGGAAAAAATCTACAGCCAAGTCGTATTCATTATAATAAGAAGCTATTTGATTTGATTTTCTAGGTCCTGCTCCTACAAAGACGAGAGCTTCTCAATATATCTTCCTCAACTTAAATATTAGAGTTTGAAACCTGAGTACATGAAGGTATTGTAACACCTGTGACTAAGGGGATTAACACTTGGCCGCAGGAATGGCCAGGTGTGAAGGGTCGATAAGCAGCTGACTGGGGAGGAAGGAAGATAAGACCAGCTGCTTAGTTTGAAGGAGATTGTTTTGAACGGGTTGGAGCTGAGGCGATCACCGACTACCTCGGGCGACGCCGGCAACTCCGGTGACCCCAGCAACCTCCGGCGACCTCGACGGCAACTCCGGCGACTAGACTAAGAGTAAAGCAGAGGGGGAAGCTGGGGGACAGGAGAGGAACAGCAGGGGGAGGGTGTCCTCGAGTGGCGACACCGGCGACGACGATTCCGGCAACCCTAATGACTCTCTGACGACCTCCAGCATCCGGCAGCTCTCGGCTATCTTCGGCGACCTTGACGACTCCGGCGACACGAGGTAGGATCCCATAACCCTCATCAAGTTTTGATATTTTTTTGGGTTCTTCGTCGAAGGAGGTGATGGGGACGTCGAAGGAGGAGGAAAGGGCCGACGGCGGGTCAACGGGGGTCGAATCAACCTCAGCCAGGCCGTCGGCCGCGGTGGAGGAAGCAAAGGCAGCAGCTTTATGCTACTGCCAGACACTATTTTTTTCCAAATCTGCCCGGGTCACGGGCAAACGGAGAGGGGTGTAGAGGAGGAAAAGGGGAGGAAGGTGTCGCCTGGCCGGTGGTAGCACAATAGCGGCCGTCGTGGCGGCCGCCTGGTCTGGTCCAATGGCAAGCCGGACCGGGCCAGTCCATAACTAGACCAAACCCGATTCAGTAAATCAGTTGTGTAAGAACCCTCACCTTAAAAACTGGTTTATTTTTGTTAAACATGGATTATCGTGTGGTTTAAGCACTTTCAGATTAAATTCAGTTGATTTCGAAAATAAAAATGGTTTTCAAAGGTTTCAATCAAAAACAACTTCACATAAATGAGTTTTAAGTGATTTAGAATCAAATCTTAATTTTTGGAATTTTTTTCTGATTTTTACCTATTTTCCCAAAAATTAGGGTTTGACGGGACCCCCGGCGGGCCCCGCCGACGAAATTAGGTTTTGTGACCAACAAGCCCCAGACATTAAACAAAGTCGTTATAAAAATTTTCAGAATTTTCTGAGCTTAATTTGGTATTAAAATCGCTAAATTACCCATTTTTAGCCAAAATTGCTCATTTTACCCCAGTTTTTACCTAGGTCTACCCCAAAACTTTCTATAAAAGGAAAGGGTTGCGCCCTCCCCATTTTGGGAAAGGGTTTTGGCTTGGAGCAGCAGCAGCCTCTTTCCCCATTTTCAAAAGAGGAAAGGAGTTAAGGTATGCTAATCTATGCTTAATCTTTCATTTTCATTTGATTTTCAATAATCTTTACTCAAAATGTAACATCCGAAAAATTAGTAAGTATCTTAAAACTGAAATTTGACCCTCTTAATGATTGATTTGACCGTGTGGTGCTGTGTTTAAATTAAAGCTGGTGAGAAGAGCTTTCCAACGACACCAATTTTGTGTGATTTGGAGTTCGGAGTAAAAAGATATGGGAAATTGAATAATCTCGATCGATCGCGCTGAAAACGATCGATCGGTTTACGGAACACGATCGATCGGCTTCGATCGGCTACGATCGGCGCCATCGCGCGATTGGTAATCAGGGCAGGACGATCGATCGCCGTATTGCCCGATCGATCGCCAGTTGCGGTTTGGCGAATCCTAACCTAATTTTGAGGCGGATTTGTTTGGGAAAGATGTCATATCCTAACTAAACTTATATTGCACGTTCCTAGGGTGATTTAGGGACTCTCCCATTGGTGGAAAGTGCCCAAGATATGGTAGAATTGATTGGGCAAAGATCTTCTAAAAACTCTATATAAACCCATAGAGTCTAGGCTTGTGCTTTTGAAAACTAAACCCTAGAACGTCCAGAGGCTTTCCCCTCTCCTTCCCACGTTCATCCCTCTCTTAGAAGACCTCTTCTTGTGGGAATTGCTCAAGAGCTTGGATCGGGAAGCTTTGAAGGAAGCGGAGGAGACGAACATCGCGTAGAAAGGCGACGTCTTGTGGTGATAAAGAGTAGGATGGTTTTTCCCTCTCTTCTTATTCTTTTCTCACACTATATGATGAGTGTTCTTACTGATTTTCTTGGAGTGTTGCTTTGAATCTTGCGGGATTAATGATTTATGTCTTGTCTTTCCATGTGTATTGCGATACATGCATATATGCCTTCATGCTTCATGTCTAGATGGTAAATCACATCAAAGATGGATGCTTTATTAATTATTACAGAAGATAAAAGTTCTGATATTGTTCTGATTATGATGTCTAATGATTGAGTCTTATGCTTTAATGATCGATTTGCTTAAATCGACTTAATTGAAAGATATTTGGTCTAAGGTTGTGTTATATGGGAAGAAACATGATAAAAAGGGAATCTTTTGGTAATTCTAGTTAATTCCAGGATCTGTAATTGATCTAGGAGGGGAGTACTATCATCTATCATGAGTATAATATCATCTATAAGTGGTACGGTATAAGTTAATTAAAGTTTAATCAAGTTTCTCACTTTCGGCCAGAACTATTTCTGCACGGACAGTCGACAGTGAATAATTCATAACTAATTCATATGATATCAGAAAAATATAAAACCGGTGGGGTTAGAAACTAGACTCATAAGGGTACTCTCAGTAAAAATTTCAGAAGATAATATTAACTGTACAGTGTCTGGGAGTCGCCGGAAGGGGACTGTTGTGCATAAGACAGTGAGCAGAATCTAAGTGAAAATACTATGTACTTAAGTAAAACCACTTAATAAGATGTGAAGATGATATGACGTGCTAGTAACTAATACTAGACTATATTCTTATGATTATCACAGTAAGGTTGGGTTATGGTTAATATGATAGATGGGTGATACCTATGTTAAGAATACCGTAATCGTGTATTTGAAGATAAAGCGTTTGTGTCGGTTTGAGGTTCCATTTGGAATCCAAATCATCTAGGACTCATTAATACCTTGTCTCTGATTTATATATTTCAATAAGACCTATATGATTTCCATCTAGGGCTGAGCATGAACGTATGTATGGATTGTGTTATTCTCTTTGTGTGACATTCCCACTTATACTCTGTATGTGAGTCTGTTCCGGTGATTGACACCTTATGTGGTTAGAGCGTTGCGGCCTCTATTTCTTTGAATTATTATTCATCATGATTATTTGATTGATTCCTCCACTAGAGGTCTTGCGGGATTTCTCCGGAAGTGGATTCATAGTATGCTCAAATTATGCCATTGCTTGATCTTGCGGGGTCACTAATATTCGTGGTACTGCGGTTCCACACTGCCCAAAAAGAGGCAACATACGTACGTTAGATTGTTGACATTACGGAAGGTCATCAGTCTCCGCCCATCGTGCCCGTAAGCACTGGTGGGGCCAGCATCCTAGACGCATGGCAGGGTTCCAAAAAGAGGACCCCTAGGGTGGTTCTGGTATAGTCACTTGCGGGTGATCGGTTCAGCGAGCAGAAATTGTACTCCTTTCATTTTTAATGTCTGGAGCTTTTTAATATGATTATCATTCCCTCCTTACTCATATGTGTAGTAGGAGCCTTATTGTTGTTTTCCTTACTTGCGGGTTGGAATTATTATTGACTAACCTTTCAGGTGTATAAATCCTTGGTTTAGTCCCGATGTTGCGGCATCTTCATAAACCTTTGTTATTCTTATCCTATTCATATTGTTTGTCCTAATTCAGTGGGTTTTTACATCCTACTGAGTGTTTCTATGAAATACTCATGCATCCTCTGATGCAGGCGCAAATGGAATTTGAGTTCAAGAAGTTGCAGTAGTGAAGCGGTCGCAGGAGCCGTGAAGACTTAGAGTTTATATTATTTGCTTTGCTTATTTGATGCTTATGACATTTAATGGCAATTGTGTGCCATAGATTTATAGGTTTATTTGATTTGACTTTCTTAATTGGATTATCATTATTATCAGTATTATTAAGTAAATTTCCATTCCATAGTATTCATTAATGTTTGTATGTGTATTGCACTGATTATGGGCATGACCGATTACACATCCTTTTGAGATGATCGTAATTGGTGGTTAATTCGACAGTTCGGTCTCGCGCCCGAGATTCTCTACCTCCAAATGTATATCATTGATTGGCTTCCGCACTCCGTTCGAGGTATAGGATTTCGGGGCGTGACACAAAACCTTGATTTTCTAAATGATTTCAAAGCATTTGAAGGATAAAAATCTCTATTTTAATATGTATCTTCAAACCCTAAGCTTCAAATTTCGTTTTTATATGATTAAAAGCCCGAGATTTAAGGTCTATTTTGGGTTTTCAAGCTTAATCGCGATTAGTAGAGTATTAACAATGGATTTATATTTTCTTCAAGGTGATTAAGGTGTTGGACTTCGTGGCCATCCAAATCAAGGTAATGGGTTCTTTAATCTCAGCTTGGGTAGTGTAAATCTTGTTTTAATGAATGTATTTTGAAGGGGTTTATTCATTTTTAGGTCTCTAATGGTAAGATTAGTTTTCCTTAATCTTATGCTTTCTTTTCTTTGGGTTTTGATTTGTGATGGTCTAAATAGGATTTCTGGAAAGTTTAGTGTAATTTGGATATTGTTTGATGCTTCGATTTGATGTTTAAAGTTATGAAAATAGTGTTTCGGTTTGATTTTCGAAATGAGGATATACTGAGTGTTTTGGAATTATTGAACTTTACTGAGGTACATGGAATTGTTCTTTACTGTTCGCAATTACATATAACTTAGTAACTTTCAAAAAATTCCAATAAACTCAGTAATGTTCGAAAATTTACAGTTAAATGGGTTTTCGGAAATTTTGCATTTTTTTCAATGATTTACTTCACTTAATGACATGAGAAGTATATTATGAGTTAATGAGGCCACGTGATATGTAGAAATGATGATATAATACCTTATGTATGTTGGATTATAGAAAATAAATGTGAGTATGCTTGTAGGAATGTTGTCGAGTTCATGCAAGTAAAGTTATGTTTTTACGGTGGTTTTCACCATGATTTTGGGATTGTGACCAGTACTTAAACGAGTTTTCAACATATGAATATGACACTATGAGTTATGATAAGTATGAATCATGTGATTAGGATATGCATGACTACACACACGCATGGGGATTTACCATGAGATTGTAATTATACCTTGATTATGATGCATGTGGGAATGGGTTGAGAGCATGTTTCATGTGTTGGCACCCACGTAGGATTTGCTCACGTATGTATCCTGAGAGTATGCATCATGAATCGGACTTCATGAATGAGATTTTACTGTGTCTTCATCGGTGTTGATCGATTGTATGCAATGAATGTAATTGCGTGCCGGATTAATCGATCAGAGAATTATCGAACTTGGTTGGTCCGAAAGGACACGTTTTCGATTTGGTCCTTCGTGGATCACGGATACTCCCCGGGTTGAGTTTGATGGATGATACGGGGGGCGTGTTTCGTACTCGCCTTGCGGTTGATACTATTGAGATTAGTCGTACGGGACATGAGTATTCCCGGTGGTAGGCTTGTGCACCCCCTACCACATGTGTTCTAGGGTCCCGCGTAACTGGGATTCGGGCTCTCCCCCACCGCAGGAGACTACCCAGGGCGAACACACCTGTTCTAGTTTCGTTGTATACGATTCGGGCACCCTTGGCCAGGGCTGTCCAGGGAGAACAGACTTTGGGGTACACGACACCCCCTTGTTTCCAGCGAGGAAACCGGACCATGATACGCCTTCTTAGGCTTGATTGTGTCCCAAAGATATTGTGCTTACTCCTTGATGGAGGCATTCACCATTGTATTGATGCATTATTATGAATGCTATGAATGATTGTGTATCATGTTGTATGAGATTCATACCATAGGAATGCATGTTTAGACAGTTTGTGGTTGAGATATTATTATTTATATCGTCTTATGACGGGTATGCATGTTCAGTAGGTATGTTAATAAAATTCCATGGTATAAGATGTTGTGAGATGGACATATGATTTAGATGGTATTATCATGTGGATTACGTATATTATTTGATGAACTTTCATGCTTTGATGTTTCTTGTGGATTTCCGATGTGTCTTGAAAACCATTACTGAGTTTTATACTCACCCCTCTTCCTTGTTTTGTTTTGGGGCTGCGTGGTGCGACACGCAGATGCGCAGGATCCTCTCTTCAAGGAGCGACCAGAAGGGGTATGGGATTAGTTTGAGCATGATGATTAGTGTTGTGTTATCGTACTCTCTATTGTTATGAGATTACAGTAGATGTCGTGTTATATTTCAGACTGTTTAGACTTGTTATCCGAGCTGCGTGTATGGCTCTGGACTTTATCTAATTGTGGGTGTAAGACTTGTTGATATTCTAGACTTTATACCTCATTGAATTTTTACTTGATTACTCTTACACAAAGCGGCGCGAAACTCCGAAATTATGTTATCGCCCGTATATGGGTGTAAGTCTTCCGCTTTGTCCGACATAATGTCGCCCCCGCACATCATTCGGCCCATGAACCGGGTTCGGGTCGGGTCGGGCGGTCCGCGGGGTGTGACAAAGTTTTTGGTATCGGAGCGCAGCTTTGTCTAGGAGTAAATAAGGTGTGAACGACAAGTCTTACAGGTTAAGGGTTGTGAGAAGATTAAGTCTAGATTTAATTAGCGTTGTGATTTTCCTTTAGTGGTTTGCCATGATTGTTGCCTATTTATGTTTGTGTGCCACTAGTTGTTGGATTGTTTTGTGTTATTAGAACTATGTGATTAATGAGTGGCGGTTGTGTAGATGGCTGGCCCTAATCACACGGGTGCTAATAACCACCGTGGCGCTCGGGATCCGAGGGTGGACGACATGTTGACCGCGATTGAGGGGTTGACGCGGGTCGTCCAGGCCAAGCAAGCGAGCGGTAGTGGGTCTGAATCTCTTTCTCTTGAGGGATTCAAGAAGCTCAACCCTCCTAGCTTCAAGGGCGGGTTTGATGCTTTGGTGGCGGATAACTGGAGACTTCATATGGAGAAGATCTTTAGCGTGCGGCGTTGCCCCGATGAGGAGAAGACGCGACTTGCGGTCTTCACGTTCGAGGGCGAGGCCCAGAGGTGGTGGCTATCCATGGAGCGTCAGAGGTTCTCTGGCCGGGTAGATATCCCGTGGGAGGAGTTCTTGTCAGCCTTCAACGACAAGTACTTTCCTCTGCACGTCCGGGAGGAGAAGAAGGAGTTCCTGAACCTCCAGCAGGGTTCGTTGACGGTCTTAGCCTATGAGACCCGATTCGTAGAACTTGAGCGTTTTGCTCCTCGTTTCTTCACCGACGAGTATGAGTGGGCACGCAAGTTAGAAGATGGTCTGAGGCCGTTCATCAAGAGCCGAGTTGTGCCCTTCAGGCACAAGACCCTTGCTGAGGTGATGGAGATGGCCATAGTGGTGGAGCGGGACTCGGACGAGATCATGAAGAAGAGGGGGCAGCAGCAGCAGCCTAAGAGGCCGAGGGCGGAGGATTACCATAGCCGCTGTGACCCTAAACGGCGGGATGCCCGTCATGTGAGGCATAACACTCAGCAAGTGCGGCAGGACCTTCTTGACCGCCGTGCTAATGTGACTTGCTTTGATTGCCGGCAGAAGGGGCACTATGCTAGCGAATGTCCTCAGAGGGCAAACCGTGCACCGAGACGTCCTCCAGTGACCCCTCACCCCGGTCCTAGGCAGCCGGAAGCATTTCAGGCGAGACCACATGCTAGACCACCTACCGGGCAGCTTGATGCTAAGGGGAAGAAGCCGGTTAATGAGGGAAGAGTCTTTGCTATCTCGGCGCAGGAGGCAGCCGACTCATTCGGCGTAGTGGAAGGTACGATCCTCATTGCCTCCCACTATGCTAGAATCTTGTTTGACAATGGCTCTTCTCATTCTTTTATTTCCCCATGTTTTGCCGATGAGTTGGGTGTTGATTTTAAACTGTTGCATGTTCCCTTGCGAGTGTCTACACCTTCGTCCTCTCTGCGGGCGGAGGAGTATGTGGAGGAGTTCCGATGGTGATCGAAGGGCATGTCTTGCACGTGGATTTGATCTTACTACCGATGATCGACTTTGATGTGATATTGGGCATGGATATGATGTCCAAGTTCCATGTGCATGTAGACTGCCGAGGGAGGAAGGTGAAGTTCGAGCTACCAGGAGCTAAACCCTTTATCTTCCAGGGGGTGAACCGTCCTAGTGGCAAGTTCTTGGCCTCATCCTTCAAGGCCAAGAAGTGGATCGATGGGGGATGCGAGGCTTTCCTGGCAAGTATTACTGCCTTGAATGGGGAGTTACCTGCCTTGGATTCTGTTCGAGTTGTGGCGGAATTCCCCGATGTGTTCCCTGGTGATTTGACGGGTTTGCCACCAGAGAGGGAGGTAGAGTTCCGTATTGATCTTATTCCAGACACTACTCCTATCTCTAAGGCTCCCTATCGTATGGCCCCAGCTGAACTCAAAGAGCTTAAGGCCCAGCTGCAAGATCTAATGGATAAGGGGTATATCCGGCCTAGTGTATCTCCGTGGGGTACGCCGGTCTTATTTGTTCGGAAGAAGGATGGTTCTCTGCAGTTGTGTATCGACTACCGAATGCTTAATCAGGTGACCATCAAGAACAAGTACCCTCTACCTAGAAGGGTTCATACTAGTAATACTGTGATACTTGTTAAGGATCACAAGGTATAGATTGGGGTGGTGTTGCATCTTCCGACTGGTGGAAGCTCTGCCGTCTGTATCTCTCTATGGATTTTAGAGAGCATTCACATCTTCCGACTAGTGGAAGCTCTGTGTCATGGTACCTAATAAGGACCAACTTTTATTGGCCAGGCTTAAGCTGTTATATCTTTCTATGGATTTTAGAGAGAACATTTATATATTATTTTGGCCCATGTTTGCATCTTTCTATGGATTTTAGAGAGGGCATTACATATTCTATCGGCCAGGCTGAAGCTGTTACCTCTTCTCTATGGATTTTAGAGAGAGCTTTTGCATCTTCCGACCGGTGGAAGCTCTGCACATATCCTGAGCCTTGGTTGTCAGGTGGTTTACTGTGCACATTGGAGACGTTCGCATCCTAGAAGGCTGCATTTACCGACCCACATCGAGTCTAGGAGTTGATGTGGAGCTAGGCCCTTCTGACTGTCATACTTTTTAGGTAAGGAATGGGCGAGGCAGTCACCCATGAGGGATTGAGGGCATTCCGTGATTACCGGTAATAACCAGAGTGATAGTCATGGTGTTTTCCTGCTGTCTGTCATGTAGGTATGACATTTAGTGAGTCTGTCTATATGGGATAAAGACTTAATTATTGAACTTGAACTTGGGAAGCAATAAAAGACTTCGCTTGAAAGATTAATAAAATATTCAAGTGGAATCCTGTAATAGGTTTCATAATATGTTAATGCAAATCCTGGTTTATTATAATGTTGATGACTGTGTTATGGTATCCCTTTATCTGCAAGTCTGGAAGTCCTCTTATGATATATCTAGTTATAGTTGGGTGATGAGTGAAGGTTAGTGATAGGTTGTTTCACCTTGTAGGCTGAATGGCACATTCAAGGAGGAATAGTCGGGTGGTCAAAAATTCTGTTGTAGCTGGAAATGGAGAGAGAAATTTCCAGCTAGAAGGATCTCAACCTCAGCAAATCTCTTGCGAGAAGTCCGTGGGAAGCACTGTCGGACAGCAAAAGGCTACACAGGGGGCGTCATCATCCAATCCTGAGGGCCCAAAGCGACAATGTCATTGAGTATGAGTACACTGAGTCTGATCTCGAAGAACATCCCCTGGAGGAGGAACTGGTAGCAGATGCTCAGCATGATGCTAATACCGAGTCTGACCCCAAGGAAGATCCCCTCGAAGAAGAATCTGCAATAGAGGCTCGACCAGCTAGGATAATCTTCCCATATGTGGATGGTACCCCACCAATGATTATAGAGCCGGTTCCCCAGATTGTAAGAGATCACCCAGTTTATCGGAGAGCGGAACATGAGGTAGCCTTGTGGGAAATCCTTTATAGGAGATTCAGGTCCCAGGGTTACCGCTGGCCCCACATGACCATTTGGGAGATGGCGTGGCACTCATGGTTTCTACCGGCACCAACTTGTGTGGCTCTTGCTATATTAGATGAATATCGTTGAAGAAAAGAGACGTGGAGGAAGAAGTTGTTTTAGGGGTAATAGTTGTAGTAAGGAAGCTTTGTTGTAATACGAATCTTGATCTTTTGCAAGAACTTGTTACAAAATAATTATATGTGGATATTTTGATGTATCGTAATTACTTCTTGAGTTTGTCAAACTGGTTTGATGAATGGATGAAGATTGGAGCATGTGTAGATTTTATTCATTTTCTGTGGAATTGGTTGAGATTGGACTATGACTAGCAGATTAACTCCTTAGCCATGAAGGTGTATAATTTCTGATGAAGGGAGGTGTAGCCTATCAGGCAAGTGAGATCACCTGTGAAGCAACTTATCTAATTTGGAGATATACCAATAAGACCTCAGTCCTGAGAAATTACCTGGTTTACCTTCTGAAATAAAAGTTGACATCACAATAGAGTTGTGTCCTGGAACAACACTAGTTTCTAAGGCACCGTACAGGATGGCTCCAACGGAGTTGAATGAATTGAAGAAGAAATTACAAGAGTTGCTCCACAAAGGATTTATTCGTCCAAGTGTCTCGCTTTGGGGAGCACCAGTCCTGTTTGTCAAGAGGAAAAATGGTTCTCTCAGACTGTGCATCGATTACAAGATGTTGAACAAGGTGACTGTTAAAAATAAATACCCCTTGCCTCGGATAGATGATCTATTTGACCAGTTGCATTCCGCCAAAGTTTTCTCTCAAATTGACCTTCTCTTGGGTTACCATCAGTTGAAGATTCGAGATTAAAACATCCCTAAGGCTGCCTTTAGGACCAGGTATGGTCATTATGAATTCCTAGTAATGCCCTTTGGAGTAACCAATACAGCTGCAACCTTTATGGATTTGATGAACAGAATTTATCAACCTTGGTTAGACCAGTTTGTCATTGTCTTTATCAATGTCATCCTTGTCTACTCGTCATCCTTCGAGGACCATGCAAAGCATTTGGAGCGGGTATTAGACATGTTGAGGTGGCATCCGTTATATGCCAAGTTTAGCAAGTGTAACTTTTGGCTGGAGAGCGTTAACTTCCTAGGGCATATTATTTCAAAGGATGGCATATATGTTGATCCATCCAAGGTTGAGGCTATAGTCAATTGGGAAAGGCCAAAAACAGTCACCGAGATTAGAAGTTTTCTGGGTTTGGCAGGGTATTATAGAAGATTCATTGAAGTTTTTTCTACTATTGCCCTACCTTTGACCAAATTGACAAGGAAGGATGTGAAGTTTATTTGGGATGACAAATATGAAAATAGTTTCTTGGAGTTGAAGAATAGATTAACTAGTGCACCAATTCTTACTCTTTCTTCTAGAGAAGAGGGTTTGGTGGTGTACAGTGATGCTTCTGGAAAAGGCTTAGGTTGTGTACTCAAGCAGCATGGCAAAGTTGTAGCTTATGGATCGAGACAACTAAAACCACATGAGAGAAACTACCCAACACATGACCTAGAGCTAGCTGCAGTGGTGTTTGCATTGAAGTTGTGGAGGCACTATCTTTATAGTGTGCAGTTTGAAGTCTTTACAGATCATCAAAGCTTGAAGTATATTTTCTCTCAGAGAGATCTGAATTTGAGACAAAAGCGTTGGCTCGAGTATCTCAAAGATTATAACTTCTCTATAGCTTACCACCCTGGCAAAGCTAATGTGGTGGCAGATGCACTTAGTAGAAAATCAGAAACCCTTCTTGCCTTTATGATGGTAAAAGAGTGGAAATTGCTAGAATCTATGGCAAGCCTACACATAAAACCTTCATCCAAAGGAGGGAAGTCTTTTGTGGCCAACTTTGTAGTACAATATGGAATTGTTGAAAAGATTATTTTAGCGCAGGCAACAGATTCAGAGGTCCAGAACTTACTTAAAAGACAGGTTCTGTTAGAGGAACTGATGGGGCAATTCGATTCAAAGGTCGATTGGTAGTTCCAAGTACACCATTCATCCAGGTGGGACAAAGATGTTCAAAGATTTGAAGCGTAACTTCTGGTGGGATGAAATGAAGAAGGATATTGGTCAGTTTGTAGCAAAATATCTCACTTGTCAACAAGTTAAAGCAGAGCACCAGAGACCTGGAAGACTTTTTCAGCTATTAGAGACTCCTCAGTGGAAGTGAGAGCACATCACTATGGATTTTGTAGTAGGCTTACCTTCTACCCAGAATAAGCATAATGCTATTTGGGTGATAATAGATCGATTGACCAAGTCTGCACACTTCTTACCAATTCGGTGGAAGCAAACTTCGGAAAGCTTGACTAAGCTCTATATCCGAGAAATTGTAAGATTGCATGGTGCCCTCTCTCCATAGTGTCTGATAGGGATCCTAGATTCACGTCACACTATTGGAGGAGTATACAAGATGCTTTGGGCATTGCACTCAATTTCAGCACAGCGTATCACCCTCAGTTTGATGGACAATCAAAAAGGACGATTCAGACTTTGGAGGACATGCTTAGAGCATGCGTGTTGGATTGGAAAGGTAATTGGGATGACCATTTACCCTTGATTGAATTTGCCTACAACAACAGTTACCATTCTAGTATTGAGATGGCTCTATATGAAGCTCTCTATGGACGTCCATGTAGATCTCCGACTTGTTGGAATGAAGTCGGTGAGAGAGTTATGATTAAATCGGAGATGCTTCAACTATGTGCGAACAAGGTGAAATTCATTCGGGAAAGCTTCGCTTGGCCAGGAGCGGCAGAAGCACTATGCAAATAAAAGGCGTAGAGATCTTGAACTTGAGATCGGTGACCATGTTTTCTTGAAGGTTTCACCCACGCGTGGAGTTTTGCGCTTTGGAAAGAAAGAAAAATTGAGTCCTCGTTTCGTAGGTCCTTTTGAAATCCTTGATCGGATTGGTAACTCAGCTTATTAACTTGCTTTACCTCTGAATCTAGATCAGGTATATAACGTGATTCATGTCTCACCGTTGCAGAGGTATTGTAGTGATGATGCGCACGTGTTTGACTATTCTATTTGGGAAATAAACCTGACTTGACCTATGAAGTGAAGCCGATCAAAATCAGGTACTCAGGAATAGGGTCATTCCACAAGTCCTGGTTTAGTGGTGCAATGATAAGTTTGAGGAACTCAATTTGGAGAAAGAAGAAGAGATGCAGCATACATACCCAGAGTTATCGGGAAAGAATCTACCTGAATTTTGAGGACAAAATTGTTTTTAAGGAGGGAAGAATGAAACACCTGTGACTAAGGGGATTAACACCTAGCCGCAGGAATGGCCAGGTGTGAAGGGTCGATCAGCAGCTGGCTGGGGAGGAAGGAAGATAAGACCAGCTACTTAGTTTGAAGGAGATTGTTTTGAACGGGTTGGAGCTAAGGCGATCACCGACTACCTCGGGCGACGCCGGCGACGACGGCAACTCCGGTGACCCCAGCAACCTCCGGTGACCTCGATGGCAACTCCGGTGATTGGGCTAAGAGTAAAGCAGAGGGGGAAGCTGGCGGAGAGGAGAGGAGCAGCAGGGGGAGGGTGTCCTCGAGCGGTGATGCTGGCGACGACTGCGAGCGCCGGCGACGATGATTCCGGCAACCCCAATGACTCTCTGACGACCTCTAGCATCCGGCGGCTCTCGGCTATCTCCGACGACCTTGACAACTCCGGCGACACGAGGTAGGATCCCATAAAACTCATCAAGTTTTGATATTTTTTTGGGTTCTTCGTTGAGGGAGGTGATGGGGACGTCAAAGGAGGAGGAAAGGGCCGACAGCGAGTCAACGGGGGTCGAATCCACCTCTGCAAGGCTGCCTGCCACGGTGGAGGAAGCAAAGGCAGCAACTTTATGCTGCTGTCGGACCCTATTTTTTTTCCAAATCTGCCCAGACCACGGGCAGACGAAGAGGGGAGTAGAAGAGGAAAAGGGGAGGAAGGTGTCGCCTGGCCGGTGGTAGCACAACAGCAGCCATCGTGGCGGCCGCTGCACTCAGACGACCAACCCGTCGTCTTCCTGCCGGATCGGGCCGGTCCATAACTAGACCAAACCTGGTCCACTAAATCAGTTGGTTCAGAAACAGACCGAACCCATTTCGGTCCAGATATAAACTGAACCCGGTTCATAATTAGACCAAACCCAGTCCATTTCTAAACCGAACCCCAGTTCAACAATAAACCCAGTTCATAAGCCGGTTTATATTTTGAAATGCCGGTGGACCTCAACCGACAGTTAAAAACTGTTTATAACTGACGGTCGAACTTGGCTGTCTATGTATTTCTGTGCAGTGTGGTACATACAGAGCCAGTTTGGTACATAGGCTCTTGTTATTGATTTTGGGCTGTTTAATAAATAATTTCAAGCCCTAATTGGCGTGTTATTGGTATTTGTTTGTGTTTTTATATATAAGGGCATTAGTCCCTTATGTTATGTTGACAGATAGCAAAGGTCTTAAATGATAAGAAAAACTCGGCTAATAAACCTAGTTAGTTTAGAGACAATCATTTTATGAAAGATAATAAAATGATGACTTGAGGGCAAGCTTGAAGGTTGGGAATAACCTAATCAAGATAAAGATTAAAATGCCCTTGGAATTGGGAGTCATTGTGTGAGTGTGAGTGACTTCCGATCAAGCGACCGAATGACTATTAAGTCAAAGGTCAGGCTATCTGTTGAGCTATTGAGCCAATAGTTGTGAATGGTATGTTATAACTTTAAGAAGGGTTCATACTAGTAATACTGTAATACCTGTTAAGGATCACAAGGTATAGATTGGGGTGGTGTTGCATCTTCCGACTGGTGGAAGCTCTGCCGTCTGTATCTCTATATGGATTTTAGAGAGCATTCACATCTTTCGACTAGTGGAAGCTCTGTGTCATGGTACTCAATAAGGACCAACTTCTATTGGCCAGGCTTAAGCTGTTATATCTTTCTATGGATTTTAAAGAGAGCATTACATATTCTATTGGCCAGGCTTAAGCTGTTACCTCTTCTCTATGGATTTTAAAGAGAGCTTTTGCATCTTCCGACTGGTGGAAGCTCTGCACATATCTTGAGCCTTGGTTGCCAGGTGGTTTATTGTGCACATTGGAGACGTTAGCATCCTAGAAGGCTGTGTTTTCCGACCCACATCGAGTCTAGGAGCTGATGTGGAGCCAGACCCTTCCGACGGTCATACATTTTAAGGTAAGGAATGTGCGTGGCAGTCACCCTTGAGGGATTGAGGGCATTCCGTGATTATCGGTATTAACCAGAGTGATAGTCACGGTGTTTTCGTGCTGTCTGTCATGTAGGTATGACATTCAGTGAGTCTGTCTATATAGGATAAAGACTTAATTATTGAACTTGAACTTGAGAAGCAATAAAAGACTTTGCTTGAAAGATTAATAAAAGATTCAAGTGGAATCCTGTAATAGGTTGCATAATATGTTAATGCAAATCCTAGTTTATTTTAATGTTGATGACTGTGTTATGGTATCTCACTGAGTATTTTTATACTCAGCATCCTTATGTGATGTAAGTGCTGCTGTGGAAGATTGATTTCACGTACACTTGGGAGCTAGGTGGTGAGGACGTTCAGATTGCTGAGCATATCTCCTGCTTCGGGTTTGTTCTAGACTTTGTATTAAGGCATGAGCTCCAACTATTTCTAGTTTATTTTGAGATAGATGACAGACTTGCGCTTAGAGGACTTGCGTTAGTTTAATCGACTTTGCATCTTGTAATACTATATGTATATATGGTTTTATATCCATATTTGTGAACTCCAGTTATGACGGCCTAGATGCTTAGTCGAAAATTTTTCAACTCATGATTTATCGTATAGAGGAGTAATCCTCTGATTTTCCGCTAGTACTCTGATTTAAAAATGGTTTTAAAAACCCAAGCCGTGACAGGTATTAAATCTGTAAGATTTACGATAATATTACGACAAACAATAACCTCATCTTCATCATGAGGGTACTTAAGAGCTATTATTTCAACTACTATGTTCACTTATAAAAATTTGTTGGACTCCCTTCAAAGGAATTGCCACACGTTAATAGAAATTGAGCAACTTGATCAGTTGATCTTGATCCGATCCCTACACGACCATAGGGCCAACAGAAGCTTTAATTGACAATGTAAGAGGGTTAGTAGTATTCACAACCTAAGAAGTATCTCTCTCATGATTATTCACCTAGGAGAGGAGTGAGACTATAGGGTTGGACCTCGGAGAATGTTGAGGCCTGACTGGAGAACCATTTGGATCAAACTTGTTGTGCAGTACAAGTATTTTCATTTTGGTCAAAGTGTTTGCACTTGTGACATTCCTTTGGTTCAATCATAATGATCATAATTATCATAATGAACTACCATGGAAAGATGGAACCGTTAGTTTTCTCAGCGGAGATGAAATCCTAGAGTCTGTTATCACCATTAACTTCAACACATACATGAAGGTATGTAGGCCTCTTCCTATCAAAAAGTAAGTTGATCCATGTAAAAAGGTTTTCCAATTGTACTAACTGCTTTACTAAGGGATATTTTGTTCCAATACTACCGGAGCTGAATCCAAATAAGGATAAAAGTGGGCATCTATTAGACAAGGCGCATATCAAATAAATGAATGGCAAGTAATTGAGTATATTGAACCAAAGATGACTGTTAGCAACTTGAAGATGATTACGAACGGAAAGGACGACCTTGAGAGAGGGAAATGGATCAGCCGCTGAATCCATTTATGGGGGCAAGGCATGTCAGTATGATTTGCCCAAGGAGGAACTACTTATGAAGCAAGAGGGACTGGAGCAGCCTGGTCAGAGAATATTAATTTAAACTTACTGGATCGTTGAAACAAATGTTGTTGGATGCTTATTGCTCTTTATACAGATATATATTTAGGCTTATTGGTATTTATTTCTTTACAAAAATCAGCAAATCAAGAACTCTCTTAGCTTGAAAAGAAGGGTACAAAAGATAATAACTAGCTTACTTTTGTTTCTCCAATATTTTTATGTAATACAAGTAGAAAACAATTTGACTAACCATTGTCATACATGGTTTCCTACACTTAGAGTACTCTCAATCAATTTACTTGCTCTGACTAGATAAATCTGAAACCATCTTTGACGAATTACATAAGATCATACTATCACTCCTTAGCCAACACTTAAAGTCAGTTAATCCTCCTGCAGTTTGTCCTGATCTCCCCGTTGCTTCCGGTAAGGGGGCTGATGTTCCCCATCTTGACCATGGCTGCAGCGAAATCATTGGCAAAGAGATTCGGATTTTGGCTGTAGGCACTCACCAAGGAGTCCTGGGACCCGCCATTGAAGAGCTCCTGATCCGAGTGGAGGAGCCCGCGCTGGGCCACAAGATTCTGGTAGTAGTTGTTGCCGAATCGGTTGGGTGTTTGGATGTCAAGTGGGGCAAGGTTGCTGTCCCCACCGGAGGTTGGGCAGCTGGCCCTACGCAGGGATGCAAACGGGGCATCGATGTTGGTGTCATTGTAGATGCGAGCCCGAAAGGTTGTACACCGGGCCTGCCCAATCGTGTGGCCTCCGGAGAGGGCAGTCATCTCGCGAGCGCTGAGGCCTTTGGCAGCAAACATGGAGACGAGTGTGGAGAGGCTTCCGGTAGGCGGTGGGATCTGGCTGTTGGCGGCGCTCTGGCTGGCCGTTCTTGCATCTCGCCGGCCTAGGGGAACTACCCATGATGGACCACCTAGCTGCAGGCCAGACAATGCATTAAGGAGATAGTTAATATGCATGGGGTCCATATTCAATTATCATTTGAATAAAAAAGATAGCTCATCATGCACTGTGGCCCGCGTGTGTGAGCCTAATATTAATTAGGCGGCACGGCCTAAATCGCGTGGCTCAGAGAGCCCTCAATGCATATCAACACAGTGCACCTCCCACAAAGAAAAGAGCTTAAATGCTCCTTTCTACATTAACCTTCCTTCTCATAAAGGAAAAGTTTGAGTTGGAGTTAAACATGTAGAGAGCAAACGCACCAAGACAACGCCGTCTCTTGCTGATAGAGCCACTATGTCTGCACAGGAGACCGTGGCTTTGCAGGCAGCTTCGACCTGCGTCTTGATGGTGTCGATCACTTCATACCCTATGATCGAGTTCTGGTTTGGAAGAGCATTCTTCTCGCCAGTGAAGGTTGCAGTATCGTCGAGGAGGATAGATGCATCACAGCCCTATTTGAAAAAATCAATGCAACCAATATTAAACATACATAATTTATATTGTTAATGAGCTTTTTTGCTCAATAAACTGTTAATACACGTTGCACTTCATATAGTGTGCTTTCTGCCCAATATTCATTGTGGGATCACATCCTAAGGGTCCTCAAACCGTCCTCGTGGGGATCACATCCTATGGACCACGCTCCATGATCAGAGTCCATGGCCATGGTACATAGGATTGGTGGCATTGGTAACATGATATATTGCTACATTGGCAAGGTCGACCTCGTCACTAAGTAGCTACATACAAATGTTAGACCTCTATGTATTATGCTGGTACTCCTATGTACCATTGTTATGTACTCTTCTTTCTTTCTGCGAAACATGTTCCAACACTCTTAATGAAAGTACAAAATTTACGATTAGCAAGAAATGGAGGAGAAGAAGAACAAGGAAGTACATTTACGAAGCAATCGTGGAAGAAGAGACGGAGGATGTCCCATCCGGGGGTTTCGACTCACTGTCTGGGTCATGATGTTGCGCACAATGGCATGCAGCCTTGGGCACGTTCCGGCATAGAAGTTCGCCGAAAGCTGAGCCTGAGCAGCGCATGCTAAGAGAGCAAAGAGAACTAATGTAAGGACCTGAGCTCTAGAAGCCTTACTCTCCAAGTACGCGAAGCTTGTGGAGTGTGTGGAGAGAGTGAGACCTCATAGCACTCTTCATATAATAGCCAACTACAATGCTCAATGGTACTTACGTTTTTCTTTCTCGACTCTTTCGATTTTAAATCATAGAAAATACAAGTCGGTAGTCTGAAGTCGCAGTTTCATTTCAAACATGACTGCCCAGACGCGGTTTGGACTGTGCCTTGCTTGTGATCGATTGGGAAATAGACAGCAAAAAGCTGGCTTGACAATTATGGAAAGTCAATCATCCAAAGGCAAGATTCACGAGAAATGATTGGAAGTTTGCTCTATAAACCTTTCTTTTATCACGAAATGGACCTATGTCCAAATATAGAACGTGACTATTCAGACCCCATTAAATTCATATGTCCCCCACATGCAATCTTTTCCCCCTCTATTTTTCTCTTTCTTTTGCTTGCTCGAACACCCCCACATTTCCCCCACTTATTTTCTCAACATCCACCAATACCTCAAAATGGCATTTTCATCCCATCACCCCTCTTCTTCATTTTCATCTTCTTATCGGGCTAGATAAAGCATGACCAAAGGTGCGGCCTTTTTGGCCGGAGTGGCCAAACCTTGGCTAGCCATGGACAGGGCCCTGGCCAGCTCGATAAAGGCAGCATAGAGGATTTTGGGGACTGATCTGCGTCCCTTTCGAAACAACATAACGAGGTGCAGTCCCCATATTCAAGAACACAAGATCAGCTTTCTTTTGAGTAAGAGATTACAGGGGCCACTCACTGGCAATTTGCAGAAATCTAATACGGAGATGTCCCTGGTAGAGGGTATCGGGGGTTGTTCCCCGACAAGGATATTCAACCTACTTATATCAAAGAACGCTACTATTTGGACCCCAAGAATCTACTCTCTCCCTTGTTACTCTCTGCACCCATGAGTAGATTGAAAATTTCTCTCTCTGCCCTCAGTTTTTCAAAAAATATGCTAAATATCTAACTTGTTTATTACTTGGAGTGGTCATCGTCTCCTTTTTTGTAATATGTTGGAGATCAGTCCACAAAACCCTCTACCCAGAAAGCCCCATTCTTAGTCTTTTACTGGCTTATTATGGAACGTGGTCCCCGTCGTGATTTTGTAATGTGTAAGGGATACGTATCGAAAAGCACTTACCCAGACGGGCCTCTTCACAGTTTCTTACTAGCTTTTTTACTGCCAGGGATTGGACCTCGTTATGCTTATATAAGTTGGTGGGTACCAGCCCCCAAAACCCGTTGATAAGGAACGAACGATCGGAGATGGCGGTAACGAATGTTAGGGCTCGGGCCGTCAGCTTGTTGCATGCCTCGACCTCCCCTCTATATTTTTTCTTCTTACTTATTTTTGTTCCTCATCTCCTTCCACCTCACCTTCTCTATATTCTTCTTCCAAGGCAACTCATGGCCAGCCACGATCCAGATCAGGGTTGTCCATGGCTAGCGCAGGTAAAAAGATGGCACATTTGACCCTGCCGCAGCCAACCAAAGAGTAAGAAGGAAATGGTCTCATAGGAGGGGGATAATGCTACTGATAAAAAAAGGAAAGAAATAAGAGAAGAGGAAGAGGAAGAAAGAGAAGAGGTCATCGCCCACCGGCGAGGTCGTCGGACGCCCTCTACCATCAGGTTGTCGACGTCTTTGTTGAGATGAAGAAGAGAGAATGGGAGAGAAAATGTGTTTTAGCGTGGGGGATGGTGAGAAAATCAGTGGGGGAAAGATTTGTTGCGGCACTGTATGATTTATTCCCTCCGTCCAAAAAATCTTGATAGCAATTCAATATGAGTTTTATGGCATGTGGGCCCTGCTACTCAGCCAAGCTTATTTTCTCTTACTTGTGCTTCGTGACAATTTTCCTGACTTTCACTCCTGGTTCGCCCACTGACCTCTTGCGACTTGACTTCATCCACGCTTGTCCAACCATTTCCCCAACCCCCATAATAGTATTATTATGTTTTGTGAGGTCCTTCCCTCACAAAATTATTCATTTACCACCTCAGACTTGTGAGGCATTGTCTTTTTTATAGGAGTTTTTTTCATATTACTTGGAGCCAACTTTCATATTTCTATATTACCTTGTTTTTTCCGTGAAATCTCATATGACTTGGAATCTAGACTTGAATTATCCAAAATGCCCTTTCTTCTATTTTTTCGTGTTAATACTGTGCGAAGAGGCATGTTGTGTACAACACAAAAAAATACAAGGGTTCTCCGGCGATTTCTATCGGCGACCGGCGAGTTCGAGCGGCGATTCAACCGGCGACCCCTGCGGAATTTGACGAGCCTATTCGCGTCCCCCATCTCGATTTGGAGCTGCCCCCTGCTGGATTTTGACGACACGACTGAGGGAGAGTACACAAAGGCAACGATTTGAAGCGTATACATCAGTATTTCGGATCTTCAACCTTTTGAGTTCCCCTGGGGCTCCCTCCG
Organism: Houttuynia cordata; assembly: GCA_039654745.1. Classification (NCBI taxonomy): domain Eukaryota; kingdom Viridiplantae; phylum Streptophyta; class Magnoliopsida; order Piperales; family Saururaceae; genus Houttuynia; species Houttuynia cordata. The sequence continues at coordinate 10,192,183 of CM077506.1, forward strand.
CCTGCATGTAACCGGCGGATTGACCGATTGAACATCGATTGACGGCGAGGAAGAATGTGAAAGTCACCTGCGAGGAAATACGCACATACACACGACTAAACCGTGGTAAGTTACAATAATCCTTACTGATTTTAGTTTCATAAGGTCTGACATTTGGATTTTAAATTTTTACTATCAACTATAAAGTTACAGACACGACTTACTATTTAGTCGTGTATGCGACAACACGACTTTTATATAGTCAACTATAAATATAGTCGTGTTGCATAAGACACGACTATAAATATAGTGCTATTGCATAAGACTTGTTTGATAAAATACGACTATAAATATAGTGGTATTGCATAAGACTTGTATGATAAAACATGACTAGGTATATAGTCGTGTTGTATAAGATACGACCATAGTTCTATTCGTGTACTATTTATAGTCGACTAAGGCAACTGCACCTTGTAATAATGTTTTCATCTGTTTACTATGCAGATTTGGTTTTTCGACCATACGACAATCTTCCATCCTGTCATGGGCCCTACCAGTCCACGATCCAAAAGGTGGCCAGGAAGTGGGGCCCTCATTACAGAAGTGAAGAAAGGTGAACAGAAGAAGCACCGTATGGCCGACTATTGGACGGGAGTGTTCCACAATCTCGAAGTATGGGACGAACTCATCGACGTACTCAGCCCCATGGCTGGAGAAGCATCTCTCCTTGCTTCGTCAACCTCAGTGGCCCCTCCTCCGCGACTGCAGAGGCCGGAGAGGCCGAAAATGAAGAGGAATCCCAACCTAAGGGTATTTTTGATACTTTTTGGGTCATATGGAAGAAAGTAACTGATTTCGGGTAATATGAGAAACCCGTAGTTGGCGTAAGGTCATAAGTAAAGACCTCTTTTTATAGCATGAGCTTAGATGTGTAATGAAGAGTCCAGATTAAAATTTGTTTAGAAATTTGGCCTTTGACCTTTGATCATGCATCCACATCTTACATGGTCGAATTAAAAAAGTGTCCAAAAGTTCAAACTGATTGAGGGTGAAGCTGTAAGACAATTAATGTTGGGACGTAACGGTTGAGTCAAAGGAGATGGGATTAGGTCTAACATATGTGACTTCCTCAACTGAAATTAATGTCTATGGTGTCTATTTTCAATGATTAAATAGTTTCGCAAATAAAGTTCTACTTTCCATGATTAATTGATTGTCCTAAATTAAAGTCCACTTTCATGATCACTTAGTGCCGCGGATAAGAGTTCACTTTCCATGATGTTAACTTAATAGAAAAATCAATTAAAATAAATAAAAAAGGTACATTTTCCTAGCATTTTTGTACTCTCTTTGTCCCATGCTAATTGTATAGATTTGAAAAAAGAAAGTGTGTCCCTTGTTAATTGTATTATGCCATGTTTTACTTCTCATAGTAATTATTGGATGAAGTAAAAAAAGTCAAGGGATAGACTAAAAAGTTTGGTAAATTGGCTAGGGCTGCACCAAAAACCCGGACCCGACCCAACCCTGATGGAACCGACCCAACATTGACCCGGGTCGGGTCGGGTCGGGTCCTATCTCGGGTAGGGTCTGTTTCAAGATTTCAAAATCCGGTTCTATCTCGGGTTGGGTCGGGTTTGACTTTAAAATACCCAAGAACAGAGATACCCGAGATATACCATTTAAATCCCTTATTTTTTAATATATACAAAAAAATTATTATTATAACTATATAAATTATTTTATTAAATATTTTTATAATTATTTTTACTTATTATTAAAATCTCGGGTTCTCGGGTATTGTGGGCTTTATCTCGAGTAGGGTCGGGTTTAGGTTCTCGGGTCCTATCTCGTGTAGGGTCGGGTATAGCAAAACTCGACCCTACCCAACCCAAGATGCAGCCCTAAAATTGGCTTCCCAAATATCCCATTTTTTCCATCAAAAATAAAATACCACATTTTTGTCAAATTTGTACAATTAATATATGAGATGCAGGGAATATCGAAAGGGTGTTTCTTGGGTGGTTAAGACTACGCCCGAGATCCCAAGTTCAAACCCTGCTCCTTTAGCCACAATGGGGAGAATTTTCCTGCCGTTTGCACCGCTACTAGTGGACTAGTTGAGAGCATCGGTATATACTTCCTTTTTTTTCGTTTGGTAATACTACATCCATCCCATATGTGCTCATTTAAAAGGTGCCAACATTTAAGGAAAATTGATATAAGCATCCACTTGTGAGACAATGTTTTTTAAAGGAGACTTCAAAATGGGTGGAATTATTAACTTTCTCCAACCTCACTTTTGTTTTCTTTTCAAAAAATCATCATCATCTCCATTTTCCAATTAACTTAGCTTTTCTACCAATTAAAAAGTAACTTAATTGTTCACGCCATTTGAGAGGTGGCCTCGCTTGCTCGCGTTGGTCTCTCACCGTCAATCGCTTATAAAAAGGTTCATATATTTCGCCTTGGTGAAAAATGGTAACCCAGTGCCAACTTAAGCGATAAAAGGAAAACGCGAAATAGAAATAATGAGATGAAATGGTTCCAGTCTATGTGTATAAATCTATTAAGGATGGACGTTTGCCTGTCACAATGCTCACTATTTAATCTACGAAGGGCAGCTTATTTGACAGTTACGATGTTTTGGGAGGTGAAAATAGGATGATGGAAATACTCGTCACTTACATGGTGTAATGGCCAGAGAAGAAAGAAAAGCTAGAAATATTGGACAATAAGGACAACGCATTAGAGTAGACTTTTACTAGTTACTTCTTAACTTCAGTAAGGAAAATGATATTTGTACTTCGCAATATGTACTCCAAAACCCTACACTGTTTTGATTACATAGAGGAAAGTGGACCCCCACCCCAATTGTCACGCAAACCAAATTTCCTCTTCCCAATCAAAACCTAATGCAGGGATTTGGAGTACAGATTCAGTGTAGGGAGGCCCTCGAGTTCAGATTCAGGGTTTATCCGTCCACAAATAAAGGTTACAGGCCTTTTTTTTAATAGGTGAGACCCCATGACCCATTTCTTCTACTTTGGTCTTGCACATTAAAAGTTTGATCAAACTCATCTCCCATTTTATCCTTTCTCTTCCTTCTAAACAGCTCAAATTCACCTCTCTTTCGTTCCTCCCTTTCTTTACCCTCTTGCCTTTTCATCTAAACTCCCTCCCCAATTCCTTAAACTCCAATAATAACAAATACTCCCTCCATCAGGAATTATCATTACTATAACATTTTCCAAAATGAACTAATTTTAGTTCATTCTAAAAAACTTTATAGTAATAGAAACAACGCTCATAAGGAGTCCTATTGAAACCAAGAAACATAGGCCTGCCTGCCATCCACACCAAAATAAATAGAATTTTCCAAAAAAACCTACTAGTGGAGGAAGACCTCCTAGGGATAAGAGACAAGGTTGAAGAACAAGTCGCACCAGTTTTTTCCATATTACCTGGCGCCATCTTTCATATTCCCATATTACCTAGTTTTTCCCGTGAAATCTCATATGGCCTGGAATCTAGACATGAAGTACCGAAAATGCCCTTCTTCTATCTTTTTTGTTCTAATACTATGCAAAGAGTCGTGTTATATACAACACAAAAAACACAAGGCTTTCTTCGGCGACTCCACCGGCGAGTTCGAGCGGCGATTCCACCGGCGACCCTTGCGGATTTTGATGATCCTATTCACGTCCCCCAACTCGATTTGGAGCTACCCCTTGCTGGATTTCGACGACACGACTGACGAAGAGTGGGCAAAGGCGGCGATTTGAAGTGTAAACCTCAAGGGATTTCGGGGCTTCAACTTTCTGAGTTTTCCCCGTGGCTCCCTGCGCCTTCCTACAACCAGCGGAGTGACCGATTGAGCTTCGGTTTATGGCGAGGAAGAATGTGAAAGGTGCCTGCCAGGAAATACACACATACACACACTAAACTGCGGTAAGTTACAACAATCCTTACTGATTTTAGTTTCAGAAGCTCCGAAATTGGGAGTTTTAATTTTTACCATGAAGACACGACTTTATATTTAGTCGTGTACATGACAACACAACTTTTATGTATTCGTGTTGCACCGACACGACTTTTCTACTGACCACTCTACCTATCTTCTTACAGATTGATACAAAAAGAGATGAGTCTATGGAGGAAATACCTTTATAAGAGGAGGAGGATCAGGATTTTGTGTTGGCACCTCGACAGCGAAAACAGAGGGGCAGGAAGAGGAAGGCTCCGATGGACCCATCAATGAAGAGAACATACTATGCGCGACCAGCGCTTCGGACTTTTTGTCAACCGGGCACGATGAAAAAGTGTGCGGCCCTCCTACGGCGTCACCAAAGATGTGGCCAACTGATCAGAGAAGCTGGTTTCGCTGTCATTTTTGAAGGTGAGGACATAGCTATTTCTCGGAACCTCCTTGACCATTTGGTCAGGTACTGGGATGAGTCGGTGAAGGACTTCAATATCAAGGGTTGGACGCTACATTTCACAGAGCAAGAAATTGCTCTTATCACCGGATTGCCCGCAAAGGGCGAAACAGTGGTCGTCCCCTCCTTGCCACGCCGACCGTAAGGTCAATTCTTCAGAAAGTACTTCGCCGTCAGGAGACCGGATATTCCACACATTGAGGAAATCATTGACAAGCTTAATGAGGGCGAAATGAAGATGGCAGAGGAGGACATGGCGAGGATGATCATCTGCTTCCTCTTCTACATGGTGCTGTTTCCACACAGCACTAGAGCATTGCATCCCTGTTTGTACCAGTACATTGAAGACCTCCGAAGATTGAGGTCATACAATTGGGTTGGGGCTATGCATAATATGTTGGTATCTGGTATAACCCACACCAGCAGACTAGTGGGTGCGAGATCTGAAGGAGGATCACAGGGCGGTGGATACCTAAACGGCGCCTCATATGTCCTTCAGGGATGTAGCATTTCTATGTTTTCAGATTCTTCGAAAGGCACGACACATAGACGCTAAGTGTCGTGTCTTATGCAACACGACTTTATTTATAGTCGTGTATTATGCAACTTAGTCGTGTTGCATAAGACACGACCAAATTTCTAGTCGTGTACTATTATAGTCGACTATAATAGTACACGACTTGCCTGTATCCACGCCTTTTACTAACATTTTTATCTGTCAAGAAGGGTGCACAGAAGAAGCACTGTATGACCGACTCCTAGAAGGGAGTGTTCCATAATCTTGAAGTATGGGACGAAGTCGTCGATGTAATCATCCTCATGGCCGAAGAGGCATCTCTAATTGCTTTGTCTCCCTCAGTGGCCCCTCCTCCGCGACGGCAGAAGACGGAGAGGCCGGAAATGAAGAGGACTCCCAAACAACCTTCACCCTCTTCCTTGAGGACAGCTGCTCAATCTACTGCAATAGGGCGATTGGAGGGTTTGCTTCAGGGCATACAGTCATTAATTGAGAAAGCTCTGTCTTCGTATGAGGAGATGGGAAGGAGTGTCGGACCTCTACGAGAGGTTCTTCACTCTATGAAGGCATCTGCCGCCACAACGTCAATGTTGTTAGAGGGTCAGATCTTTGAGCATCACAAGGAAGAGAAAACTGAAGAGCCGACAAAGAAGACAAAGGAATCAGAGAAAAAAGAGAGGATAAAGAAGTCATCGGTGAATCACATGGAGCCAAAGAAGCGGCCCGATGATAAAGAGCATATGAAGAAAACTTCGATGGGTATGCGGAGAAACGAGCTGGCGCACAAGTCAGTCGGCGATTCATTGAAATGGGGTAAAGGTAAGTTGTACACGATTATTTAATTTTTCGTGTCACATGGTGCACGACTATTAAATTTTTCGTGTTGCATTATACACGACTATTTAGTTTGTCATGTTACATGCAACACGATCGTGCTACTATTGACACGAATGTCATTTTAGCTCCCATCAAATGCACGGATGAGGAAGAGAAGATTCAACGGGCTACTAAGAGATCCTCCGCGAAGTTGCTTTTGAAGAAGCTCCAACGAGATTTTGACAAACATATCACTACAACAAAATCGGGCATTAGCGACGGTTTTATTTCTGTCGCTAAAAGAACCGTGGATAAAAATACTTTTTTACAACAGAAAATGATCCGTGGAGAAAAGTATAGCATTTGCGACAGATATTTACGACAGACAATAAACTGTCGATAATAGTAGCTATTCTCCACGGTTTATTATCCGTGGTTAAAATGTCCGTCGAGAAACCCTTCTAATTTCAAAACTTAATTATTTTTTTTAAAAAAGATCTGGACCCTTCGCTTGAACGGCCAATATTACACCCCCTTTACCCTCCTCCCCCCTCTCTTCTCCCAATCCAACCAGTTACTCTCTACTCCTTTCTATTCCATATTGACCTTGTCCCCTCCTCGCTGCATTCTGCTGATCCCCGTCACCTCTGACTTCACCTCGACCGCCTCATCTCTCTCCTCCCATTCCTGTCACCCTGAGAGAGATCATCCACATCCAGAGCGGCCGTGCGGCAACCAAATGGGCGCCATGTTTTTGGAGATCATCTGTGCTGACCACGGGCCGCTACTCCGGCAACTTTGACCTCCTCCAGCTTGAGCGCGTTTAATGTCTACTACAACAAGGGCATTAGTGGAAGGTTCGTGCAGCGGGTTGTGCTCATGGATCTTGAGCCGGGAACGATGGACAGCCTCTGGTCTGGGCCATACGGGCAGATCTACTGCCCGGACAACTTTGTGTTCAGACAGTTCAGCGCCGAGAACAACTGGGCCAAGGGGCATTACAATGAGGGCGTTGAGTTTATCGATTCAGTGCTCAATGTCATTCGCAATTAGGAATTTAATAAAAAATTGTGCTCAATTGATTTATTTAGATGCATTAATTAAATTTAATAGAGTTATGTTTTAATTTGTGTCTAAATTGAGTTTAATTTTATTTATGTAGTTTCAATTGATCGGACTGCTAAATGGCCAAAGTGAAGCTATTAGGCAGGTTTTGAAGTGCCAGCGTGACCCAAGAGTCGACATCACGTGTAGAGACGATCTAAGCCGCTGATTTACATCTATAAAGAAGAAGGGTGCTGATTTAAAATGAAGAGCCGTTCAGATTAGATCCAACGGATGAGGTTGTTACAACGGATGAGGTTGTTACAGTGGGTGTTTATAAAAGAAAAAAACAAACAAAACCGACCTAAGCCATGGCTTCCACTCGAGCGCTCATGGCGAAAGCAAATGGCGAGGTCGACGGCTAGGTTCGAGCACTCGACGGCGACGGCAGTCACGTTCGACAGCGGGGTCGTAGGTGACGGCGGCCATGAGCGGGTTGAATCGGGTTGAAGACCCGGTCGGGTCCATAGCGAGCCGGGCGGGTTGACCCGCGAACTGGCCTGCACGGGCCAACCGGGCCAGACAGCTTATATATATACACGAAAAAAAAACCCTCCACGCTGTGCCCTAGCCTGGTCGTCTCTGCCGAGTGCCGAATCGCCGCCTGTCAACTCCCCGCCGTCGTCTTCCCTTGGTCGCCAGTCGCCGCCATGCCCTTGCCTTGCCGTCTCTGCCGAATCGCCGCCTTACGACTCCCCGCCTGTCGACTCCCCGTCGTCATCTTCCCTTGGTCGCCCGTCGCCGCCGTCGAGTTTTAGTGGCCACAAATGTTGCTGCACGAGGCCTTGATATCAATGACGTCCAGTTGATCATCCAGGTACTTGTTTGCTTTATTGGACGAAATTTTTTTAGTCATGTGCCTTGATTTTTTCTCACTGCTTGCAATTTGCTGATTGATATCTTATTGTGAGCCTCCAAAAGATGTTGAAGTATACATTCATCGGTCAGGGCGAACGGGGATAGCTGGTGAGTTCAAAGTGAAGGTTATGAATTGATTTAGTTTGTGATTACTGTTTAGGTGGGTGCTCAGTGATGTTGTTGCTATTGCAGGCAATACAGGTGTTGCTGTACTGCTTTATAACCCTAAAAAGTCATATTATGTTTCTAAAATAGAAATAGAATCTGGAGTGAAATTTGAGCACACACCAGCAATTTGAGCACATACCAGCTCCTCAGCCTGCTGATGTTGCAAAGGCAGCTGGTTCAGAAGCAGCTGAAACAATAACAAATTCATCCTGTGCTTTGCAAATATCAAGCTTCAAACAACGGTAATTTTCCTTCTCTAAATCTCACTCACAAGGAGGATCTTTTTATACAGGTGAGGCTATTCATGTTGTCATTTTTTTAAAATAATAGAGTTTTAAAGGCTTTGCTGCTCATAGTCACAGATTCACAGATTTTGTTCCCACTACTGGCTCTCATCGACCACTAGCCGTTCTGTCTGGCCATGTAGGATCGATATCTTGCGGCGAGTTTGTCCTGAGCGCCTCGCAAGGTAAGGATATTATCGTGTGGCAACAGCCAGACCTGCGCCTATTTGCGAAGTTCGGGCAAGGGGAAGGGTCTGTGAAGGCATTGCTGACTGTGGGGAACAGAGTCTTCACCGTCCACGAGGACGGGAGGCTTGTGTTTGGAGGTGGGTCAGATGGGTGTCTGCTGGGATGGGGAGGAGATTCTGGGCAAGAGAAGTGGAAGTTGATCTGTGATGTGAGAGCTCATGACATGGCTGTTCTGTGTTTGTCCATGGTGGGTGACTATCTGTGTAGTGGCTCGGCTGATAAGAGCATTGGAGTATGGAGGAGAGAGATAGGCGGCGGTTTATGCAGACTTCGGGTGATAAGAGGGCACCATGGGCCGGTAAAGTGCTTGCAGGCCTCACATTACAATGTTGGAGATGGTTTCCTGCTCTATAGTGGGGGGCTTGACAGGAGCTTAAGGGTGTGGTGGATTCCAATGGAGACTGACTCACAGGGTATAAAGAAGATGTCTAGCTTTTGTTAAGAAGGTTTCAAAGTAGTTAAACAGGTTTACAGTTTGGGTTTGGGTTTTGGATTTCGAAATGATTTCAGTGTAGAGGGACATTCTTTCAAGTGTAAAGATAGAAGCATTGTGGTTTTTCTATGATATTTGTGTGTTTGGTCGAAGTCCAAGCACTAAGGTTACTGAGGTTCTGAGAAGAAGGTAAAGGAAAAACATTAAGGAATTGTGTGAGTCTTTGGGGGCTGTATTATATAAGTAGGCTCTAGTTTCGGGATTTTAGTTTCATAGATGCAGGCAGCTCAGCTGGTTTTGTTTGCTGGATCCAACTGCTTTGATTTTTGAATTGTCCATGACTAACATAATTAGTATGTTCTTTTGACACCTGATATTTTCTTTTGGCATGCGCGTGCACATTTCCTTGCAATCAAATAGTTACTTAAGCTTGTCAGTTCTTGAAGTTTGAAATTTGTTTGATCCTTGCTGCAAATTTTGAGCATGTACTTGTTGAGGGTGAAGATACTTACATTGAACTGATGAGCTTTTTGGCATTAACCAAAACAGTTGAGGCAAAGTATGCGTTCCTTAACAATGTATAAGTTATATGTCATTAGGTTATAGAATATGAGGGCAATAGGCAGTTGGATGAGAAAGTAAGATGCAGGCAGAGAGATATTTATGAAAGACCTGTATAACTAAACGCAGGTTGGCTTAGTGGGTGAAAATTTATCACTCTCTGAAGGTTCAACAAATGTATCTTGGACGAGTTTGGGTTCTCAAATCACTCTTCAACGGCTAGTGTGGTACAAGGTACGTCATTCCTAGTTTTGTAACTTTAACAGGTAATAAATGTATCTTGAACAAATGTATCTTGAACAGGTAATAGAATTGTCTTGGATTAGAATTGTATGAATTGTGACGGCAATATACGTCGAAATAACATATTTTCTTGAGCAGGTAATAGAATTGTCTTGGATCAGAATTGTATGAATTGTGATTCTCTAAATGAAAATGGTAGGAGCATCAGAGACGTAGGAAACGATGTTTGAGATATTCAGTGAAGTGTTGAAATGGTTATGATACAGGGGAATTGAAAAATAAGCTCTCTATGCAGGGATAATTCCTTGTCTCCTTCTACTTTCTGGTCTCTCTTTCATTCCAGAGTCTCCAAGATGGCTGGTAAGCTATCAAGAAGCATAATATACGAGCTATGTAACAAAATAAAAACCTAAAGCCATCTGAAAAAACAAAAAATGCAGGCAAAGGTTGATCGGCAGAAAGATTTCATAGCTGCATTGCAAACACTTCGTGGCAAAAATGCTGACATTTCCCATGAAACAGCAGATATTCAAGTACTGATAAAATTTCACATCTTGTTTAGTTGTCAAAATTGCCATGGCTTATCACTAATTAATCCATGTGAAACAGGATTTTGTAGATACTCTGAGAGACCTTCCTCAGGCCAAAACACAAGACTTGTTCCAGAAACAATATACCCGATCAGTGATCGTAAGCACCTCTTTGATAATTAACACTCATTAAAGATTGAACATATGCATGATTTCCTCAGGTTTCAGAAACAGATAGCATTAACTGAGTTTTAGTGCAGGTTGGTGTTGGCAACCTCTCCTAATTACCAAATTTGTATTATCATAGATATTCCCTATGAACATAAAGGGAATAGCAGGAAGCCTGGTGATGCTGGTTTGGAGCCTGGGTTGTATCATACACCTTCAACTTCCTCATGACATGGAGCTCATCAGGTGAGTTAGTAAAGAAATTGCACTAGATATTCACTTAAGTAATATGAATATGAGAATATGTATATTGTTTGTGTACAATGTTTGTAATTATATTCACAGGTCAATTATATATATTGTTTGTGTACAATGTGGTAATTATAAGAATATGAGAATGTCTTTTGCATTTATGAATAATGCTTGTTATCCATATTTAGCACAACAGCATAAAGCTGCTGTTATTTTTTTTTAATTTTTTCGAAGTCTGTACCGACAGATAAAATCTGTCACAAATAAGCTAAAACCGTCGAAATAGGTATATAACGGAGTCTAGAGTCCGTCTTTTAAACCGTCGCTAAACATTATGCTGACGGATAAAAACAGTCGTTACATATTATTTTCGGCAGAAAATTTTCCTTTTGTGACGGCAATATACGTCGAAATAACATATTTTCAGCGGAAATTCTCTCCGTCGCTAAAGCTTCTTTTTCGATAGAAAATCTGCCGTAGCAAAAAAAAATTAGCGCCAGATTAAAGTCCATCGCTATATCTGTCGATAAAGCTAATTACCGACGGCTACTGTTATCCGTCGTCTCTGAGCAATACCGAGGCGGGTATTATCGAGAGACTTAGCGACGGAATTTGTCCGTCGCAATATGATTTATAACCATGGAAAAGGCACTTTTAGCGACGGATTTTGCCGTCGCTAAAGGCCATTTTTGTTGTAGTGAATGTTAAAAATACATCTCTCCTGCATAAAAGTTTGCAATTGAAGAATAGATTTCCATGCATAAGAACAATTTTGAGGCCTAACCATCCAGATGGAGTTGTTTCTAAGATAAACACCATGAATCCATAGACACCATAGCTCTTTACAGGTTACACATCTTCAAAAGAGCTTAGCAAGATTTGCGTTGTTTATGTCTTGAATGAGTCTAGCCTCAAGACATCCTTCCTTGAGAGGGCGACATAGCTTTCACCAAGATATATTATGAAAAAAGTAGCCTTAGAGAACAAGAGAACATCATAAGAAAAAAGTAGATGTGAGAGAGGAAGACCTCCCTCAATGTTAGGTGCCTTGAGGTTGCCGTTCGTTGAGGTGCATAAACACTGCCTGATCAAGTGGATCCATTTATCATCGAAACCAAGGGCGTTAAGAACATGGAAAATGTAGTCCCACCTCACCTTGTCATATGCTTTCCTCAAATCCACTTTTATGCAAAACCGATTTTGACCCCCATGCCGATGCATATTACGAACTAACTCATGTGCAAGCAAAGTGTTCTCACCAATTATTCTCCATTTTACAAAAGCCGAATGATTGAAGCTAATCAGATTAGGAAACACAAGAGCCAACCTGTTTGCCAAAATTTTGAGATGGTTTTGTAGATAAAGTTGCAAAGAGCGATTGGCCTAAACTCCTCAAAGTTCTTTGAATCTGTCTTTTTTGGGATGAGAGTTAGAAACGTATGGTTTAAAGCCTTGAGCATATACCCTCTCTTAAAGAAGTCTCGCACTGCCAGAAGGAAGTCAGGGCCAATAATATCCCAAAAATGAGTAAATAATTCTTTTTGAAAACCATCCGGACCTGGGGCTTTTCCATTAGGTACCTGGAATACGGCCCATTTGATTTCCTCATCACCCACATCACTAGACAAGAAAGCAGATTTTTCCCGGGTTAGAGTCGGGGAGAAAGGGAGTGTTACCTGGGAGGTTGAAGCGGTAGGAGTAAACAATTCCTTGTAAAACGTCTCTGCTTTGGCTCCAATTTCCTAGGAGGTTTCCAGGCGAGTGCCCGAGTCATCAGTGATCTCGTGGATAGTGTTCCGAACACTATGAGAAGCAACGGAAGCATGAAAAAACTTGGAGCATCTGTCTCCCTCTTTGAGCCACTTGACTCTTGATTTTTTACGGTAAAATTTTTCTCTTATACCACCCTCTTCACATACTTTTTGTCACGCCAAATTAACGTGCATCCTCAAATCATCATCAAAGGGGTGATTTTGCAGTGCAGATTGCAAGGCATGGAGGTCGAGGACAACTGTTCTATATCTTTCATTGGCATCCCCTTTTGAGAGCCTCTTTGCACGCCTGCAACTTTTTAAACATTATGAACAGGGGATGACCTTGGATTGGCGTCTCCCAAGCTTTGGAAATAACCACTCGCACGCTTTGATCTTGCATCCACATATCAAAGAACTTGAATAGTTTCGGGCCTTTTGGAAGGGAGGGGCGCATTCTGAAAATGATGGGGTTGTGATTTGATATGCCTGGTGGTGGACAGTGGAGTCTGGCGCTGGGGAAGCTAATGAACCAATCAGGGTTAGCAAATCCTCTATCAATTCGACAAAGAGTAAGATTGTTACCAGATTGGTTGTTGCTCCATGTGAAGGATACTGAACAAGAACTCTCTTGTAACCCAGTTTGTGTAATACAATCATTGAAAGCTCTAAGGTCAGCCTGGGGCGCGTAGCTTCTTCCCATTCTTTCCGACTCATGGCGAATTGCATTGAAGTCATCCGTCACAATCCAAGGACCATTAGTTATGTTGGTGGAATTGCATAGGGTAGTCCACAATTTCTTCCGCTCTTGAGCATCATTAGAACCATAAACAGCTGTGAAGTAAAAAGTATCGCCTGAGGTGCAAGTGACAAAACAGTGAAGCGCCTGAGATGTTTCTTGCACCTTATGAACAATAGCAACATTGGGGTTCTAGGGGACCAGGATTCTGCCCAATTCAGCTGAGCTCAGATTATTCAAAGATTGCCATCCTGCAATAACTTTTCTGCTAACTCTGTCAACATGCCTTCTCTTGATTTTAGTTTCACATAACGCTAAAAGGAACACATCTTCAACTCTAACAAGGTCTCGCACCACTGACCTTTTACTCTCGTGGCCCAATCCAAGGACATTCCAGCTACATATAGACATTAAAGGGGTTTAGGGGCTGACGCCCCCGCTTTATTCGCCATCGTGTTTTGTTTGTGGCTTTTGTTTTGGGACACAGCACGGGCAGGTTGAGTTCTCCTTGTTGCAATCGGCAAAGTAAACGAAACTTTGGAAGTCGACTCATCACTATCTTGTGTTGGATGGAAAGGGTTTCTAGACTGCACAACTTGTTCTGATGATAGCTTAGACAGGGGTTTTACCCCCCTCTTTCCAGGAGAACTCCAGTCATGTGAACGTTGGGCCTGAGTCAAAATGCCCCTAGAGGCTTCCAAAACTACTGTCTTGGTGGGTGGAGGCAAGTGGGGTTGCTCCTGATGGTTTAGGCGCCCAAGTTGGGGGTCTATGAACAATTCAAATGTAGTTGTTGGGGTTGCAGAGAGGTACAATAGCGAGCCGTCATGTGCACGAACGTGCTTCCCCAAGACCATGTATTGCACCTGTCCAACCGTAGTTAGTGAGTTCTCTAGTACTGACCTCAAGTCTTCGGGCTGAGTGGGATGGGGTTTGGCATCTGATATGGGTTGGCGAGTATCTATCATTGGGGCGTTTCCAAGGGAGGTCTCTGGTAACTCCATTCTTGAACTCTGTTGCACCATAGACTCATCCAAGTTTGGCATGCACGGGTGGGTGGTCGATCGGCTGGGATCAGAGGTGTGATCCGGAGTCATCCTCTGATTTTTAGTGATTGGGATTCCTTCTTTAGTAGAAGGAGTGGTAGGGCCCGCTCCTTTGGCGGACTTAGGGATGGTTGCGTGTATCATAGCATCACCAACTACAATCAAGCCCTTAGTACTTTCGACGGTCGGGTCTTCCGGAGCATGATGTTGCAGCGTCTCGATCCAAACTTCTTTCGACAGACACGCATTGGTAGTGTGATTGAAACACTTACATTTGGAGCATATATGCGGCTTCCATTCATATTCCATAGGTTGTGGGAAGAAAGACCCGTCGCCGGTAGCTATGTGAACAACGGAGGGAAACTTGAAATCAAAATCGATTTCAATGTAGGCTAGGGCATACTCTAGCCGAGAACGATCAGTTGTAGCTCTGTCAGAGAACAATGGATGCCCAACAAGACTAGTCACCATACTCAAACTTTTTTGTGCAAAATACTATGGTGGGAGATTTGGGAAGCGCACCCAAATCGGGACCGATTTCAACAGTTCTAGAACAGGGTGCATACCTGGATGCCATTTGCGGAGAACTAAAGGCCTTCCACCCACAGTCCACATAGAATGTAGAACTCGCTCACAATCCTTAGAGGAAGTGAATTTGAACATAAAAAATCCACCCGCCAGAGACTGCATGTCAAAGGAACCAGCCGGCTTCCAAATCCTGGATATGTAGTCCTTAAACCAAACAAAGGATGGACGCTTACGCATAGCATACCCAACAAGGGTATTAGTCCACCGCAGTGCTTCCCTGTCAACAAATTCTTGTGGGATTCTGACAGAGGTCATGCCCTTCAGCTCTGGATGGAAGGTGAGCGTATTTGAAGCCTTAGAGGTACCCGTGAAGAGGTTTGCCCAAGAGAAAGACCCAGGCACGGCCCGAGAGAAGGAGGCATCTGTGGGATTGCCAAAAGGAGGGGGGTTCGGGTTGGGTGGGGGGAGGGGTGTCTGAGTTTGAGGAGGTTGCGTGGTGGGGGGGTGGCAAAGGGGGCAGGCAGGAGAAGCCATGGGCTTGCTTGCCGAACCGAGAGGGAGAAAAGACTAAGCTTTCCTCGAGCAATCCCTCCTTGGCATTTAGTCAAACAGGTGGCGGGGGTAGGGACGATGGCGAGGGGGCGGCAAAAGCCAAGGAGCGGGGGCAGAAGGAAAGGGACAGGGCCGGATAGGGCGAGGAGGCGGTGATGGGGTAGGAGAGGGCGAGGGAGGCGGCTAGGGCTAGTGGGCTGCGAAAAGGGCGATCCCTTTTCCCATCTGCTTCTTCCACTCGCTATTCAGGCCGCGACTAGGCCGGAAGCAAGGGCGGCGGTGAGAGAGGGGGGGGGGAGTGTAGGGCGGGGGCCGGGGCACAAGGGGTGGGCGAGGTGTTGGAGGGTTAGGTCATGGGAGGTGAGGCAACGAGGGCGAGTGGGGGTGGGGGGGGGGGGGCAAAGTCGAGGGTGTGCGGCGAAGGCGAGGGGCGGAAGGGGAGGTGGCGGAGGCGGAGGCTGGGCCAAGCTCGGTGGGGAAGGGGGTCCGGAGTCGCCCTCAACCTCCCTCGAACCTTTCTCATTAGTTTATGTGAAACAAAAATGAAGAGAAGGCAATATTCTACTCTTAAACATATTCATGGTTGGTAGAGTATTCATAATTTGGAGTCCGATGAGTCGGGGCACCTTATTGTGCTTTGGAATCCATCTTTGCCTAGTGTTCAAAAGTTAGAGGAAAGTTCACAGCTTTCCACTGTTTTGTTACCCCACTTATCTCTGGAGAGCCATTGTACCTCACAACTGTTTATGGATCGAATTCTTCTTAGACTAGGACCTTTCTTTGGCGGCATTTGTGTGATATTCATGGGTGAACACAGGGAATGTGTTTAGTTACGGGGGATTTCAATGCAATTCGGCATGCTTCAGAAAGGGTGGGACGTGGTATGGTTCCACCCTCGGATATTCCATGTTTTAATGAATGCATTTCATTGGCGGGTCTTCAGGAAATCCCGTGTTCTCTCTCTTTCACTTGGAATAATAATCAGGCGGGTACTCATCTTACAATGAGTCTGGATTGATAGAGGTTTGGCAAACCCTGATTGGCTTATTAACTTTCCTAATGCTAAGCTTCATTGCCCGGTCCCAGGTGTGTCAGATCATAATCCTATTATTTTTAAGATGCGCCCAGTTTTCCCTAAAGGTCCAAAGCCTTTTAAATTATTTTATGAAGGAGGCAAGGGAAAAATTATTTTATGAAGATGAGTTCGAGAGAGCTTCTACAAACAAAAGGCTAGGATTTAATGGCTGAAAGATGGGATAGGTCTTCTAAATTTTTCCATGCAACAGTTGCTTACCATATCGTTTGGAATGCAATTCATGAAATTTTGGATGAATATGGGAATCAGTTGGAAAATCCTCGAGATATTGGTAGTAAGGCTGAAGAGTTCTATAAAAATGTTTTCACTCGTTTGAGTACTTCCCCTCAGGTAACTGTCCACTTTCCACGTGTTTTATCTCATAAAGATTTTCTATCTAGTAGTGTGGATATGGAAGAAATTAAGGGAGTGGCTTTCAACTCTCCCAATGATAAGGCCCCTGGTCGTGATGGCTTCCAAAAAGATTTTTTCACAAAATACTGGGATATTGTTGGCGCCAATTTTGTAGAGGCCGTTTTGGATTTTTTTTTAAAGAGGTTATATTCTACGGGCTATAAATTATACTTTCCTTACTCTTGTACCCAAAAAGCCGTATTCGAAGACTTTTGAGGAATTTAGGCCGATTGCTTTATGTACTTTTATTTATAAGAGAATTACAAAGATCCTTGCAAACAGATTTTCCATGGTTCTACCTGAAATTATTAGTATAAATCAGTCGGCTTTCGTGAGAGGAAGATGATTGGTGAGAATATCCTCCTCACTCATGAGGAATATGCATCTTAGAGGGGGCCTTGCGTATAAAACAGATTTTGCATCAAGGTGGACTTGCGTAAAGCCTATAATAAGGTGAGATGGGACTATGTATTCTATGTCCTTAATGCTATGGGGTTTGATAACAAACGGAAGCAATGGGTGTGGCAATGCTTATGTACTCCTTCTTTCAGTGTATTGATTAATGGTTCCAACTAAGGTCACTTCAACAGCTTGAGCCATCATGGACAAGGTTGCCTATTGTCACCTCTCCTTTCTCTTTTGTGTATGGGGAGGGCTTATGAACATTATTGAATAATATGACTTCTCAGGGTCTCCTTCATGCGCCAAAATTTGAAGGGGGACCTCCTATCTCTCACCTTCTTTTTGCAGATGATGTGTTATTATTTGCTAAATATGATGTGCAATCAGCTGCTAATCTTCGTGATGTCCTTCATATCAATCTCAGGTCTTCATGCTAATATTTTCGAAAACTCTATTTTTTTCTCAGCAGAATGTTAACACAAGCATAAGATTCTTGATATATTTCTATTCTAAGAAGGCAGCTTCCCGATCAGATATCTTAGTATGCCTCTTTATTCCAAACATATTTCTTATGCGGCTTGCAAACCATTATTTGACAAGATCATGATCAGAGTCGATGGTTTATGCATGGCGGTTGGAATCGATCAAAACTGTCATAGGAGTCTTAAATTTGTTTTGGAGCTCAATTTTCAAGCTTCCTAGGAGGGCGTGGAAAAAAGTTGAAGCTATTTTGGCTTCTTTTCTTTGGAAAGGCACTTCTCAGGTTTTGGGTTTCCATAACATCTTGTGGAGGCGCATTTGTAGGCCACTTAAAGAGGGTGGCCCCTTGGTATAAGAAGAATACTAGATATTAATAATGCAGGGCTTGTGAAGTTATTTTGGCGTGTTATAACCTGCAAAGAATCCATGTGGTATATGTGTCGTGGGGAATACCTCCATAATTCATCGAGTTGGGCAGCTAAAATAATACTCCCAGATAACAAGTCTAATCAAAAGTTAATTGTCAATATCTTTTGTGTGAAACTTTTCAGCACCCTCAAAATATTTGTCAGTATCACCACCTGCTCCGTATGACCCAAGGTATTTGGAATGCTAAGTAACACCCTTCCCACTTTCTCCTCACTAATCCAAAAACCTTAGCGGCTATCTTCTCGGCACCCCTCCCGCATGGATATCCTCTCCAATCCTTGAGGTCTAGTCGGTGGACAGCCACCATTAGGCCGAAATCTGCTTGACACAGAAATCAACCTTAAATTGTGTCAGTGGGAATTTTCTGTAGCCTATTGAAGATTGCGACGGTAAGAACCCATCGTCAGAAACGACAATGGGATCCTACTGTGAGAACTAACTGTGGGCTGGTCAACATCACCGTTAGCTTCGTCCAAGAGACTAGCTTCAATAGGGAAATCTATCGGCGAAGTATCACTTTCTTCGAGTGAACCATTTGACGGCAAGACCCTACTGTAAGAGGCAACAGTGGAAACCACCGTCAGAGCGAGGTCGAAGATTCCGTAGATGAGGATCGAGGAGGAGGCAAAGGAAGACATGTCATGACTCATGAGGGAGGAGGTGTGGGTGATGAAGAGGAGGAGAACGTAAGAGGAAGAGACGTTTGAGGTTCGGGGGGCCGGTTACAGAGCATGCATGGGTGGTACTAAGCAAGAATAAAAAATAGGATCTTTTTCAATCATCGTTTAAAACTTTGGGTGATACAGAGAAAAATTAGGGTGCTGAAAAGTCTAATCCGATCTTTTTATTTTTTTTCTCCAACAACATGTTATAAAGTAAAATCTTAGACTAATGTCATTAGCTTCTTAGAATACACGACCTATGATTTTATATCCCATAAACAATGAGTTCATAAAATACCATGTATGAAAATCAATGACTGTTTTTTCTTTGCAGCTTCTTAATGCTACTGATACAGCATGTGTAGCCCATATTTGGAGCCATTCATCTAGAGCATATTTTTTGCCAAGTTACCCGACATCTGATAGGATGAATAGTTCACCTTCCCTGTTCTATCCAGCCCACTCCAACTATTAATAGACGGTGGATATCCAAAGTCTAGATATACACAGAGTGGATATCAACAACATGTGTTAACAGGGTGGGGGCGATGCATCCGTATCTAATGGACCACTTATAGTATTATGGAAATTACAAAGACTATTCCACATATTTTTCCGTTCTTTAGCGTCATTAGAACCATAAATTGTTGTGAAATAAAAATACTAACTTATGTTGCAGGTGACAAAGCAATGAACAACTTAGGATGTCTCATGCAGCTTTCGGATGCTAGCAACATTTGGGTTCCACAATACTAAAATTATGTCTGAATCATCTGACTGTAAGTTGTGTGTAGAGTGTCATCCCACAATTAATTTCTTACTAACTCTATCAATCTGTCTAGTCTTGATTTTTGTTTCACATAATGACAGTAGAAACACATCTTCATCACTAATGAGGTTGCTGATATACATAAAATATACACATTTATATGCTCTATATACCTATTTGCTAGTGCAGTTTTAATGATAGAATAGGAATAAAGTGGGATATTAGTGATTAGGATAGTAATTAGGGGATTAATAATTAATTTACTCTAATTAACTATTTTAGATGTATTAATGAATTTAAGGAATTATATTTTTATTACGCTTCTAATTTTGGTTTGATTTTATTATTGTAGGTTCAAAAGTGTGGATTGCAGAATGGCGGAAGAAGAGTAGGTTAGGCGGGTTTTTAAAGCTCAAATCAATTTAAAAAGAAAATCAAGTGTAGAGATGATCCAAACCGTTGATTGTCATCCAAGAAGAAGGCGGGTTTTGTTCCTAAAGTAAAGAACCACATGCAGCAGATCTAACGGATGAGAGCAATGCCACGGGTTTTAACCCAACTAAAAGAAAAAAAACAGCTTGAGCTTGCGCTCGGCTGCTCGACAGAACAAAGAAAGCAGAGGCGTGTTCGAGGTCGATTGGGAAAGAACAAATGCCGACAAATTGAGGAGTCATGTTTGTGAAGGAGAAGGCTTGGATCGACAAAGGCAATTTGGAAGAGGCATGCCCAGTAAGGACTGAACTCGATTGAGGATTGGAACAGATTTGGGGCGGTTCTGGAATGGAAAGGAATCAAAGATTATGATTGGATTTGAATTAATCTTCAATTTGGATTTGGACTTTCTCGAACTGCTTATAAGAACCAAGAAGACAAACGGAAGAAGGGGGGGGACTGTTTGGGAAAAATAGGGTCAATTTTGAAGAGAAAGGGGGTTGTTTTGAGCAGTTTTGGCGGGAAAAGAGAGGATTTTGCACGCAAAAACAGAGGCTTTTGGGTAGAGTTCGACCGAAGGAGGAGAAGGAATCGATCGACAGAAGGAAGAGGAAGAGGAAGAGAAAGAGAGGAAAAAACATTGATTTTGGGATGATTTTGTTTCTGCTACAGTTCAAAAATTTCAGCATTTTTGTTTAGCTTTTGAGGTGGTTTCAACCTCTGTGGAGAAGGAGTTGGAATATGACATCTCACATCTTCACTCAACCTAGACTTATCAATTTCATAATTATCATGTTTTAATTTGTCACTTTTGAGATTTTTGGGCCATTAGTAGAATTGTTTTATCAATTAGTTTTCCACTGCGAAGAGTGGTAATGGACTTAGAATGTTCAAGTTGTGTATCAAAAGATTTAGAGTCCGTCATATGAACTTGCCCATGCGAGTTGGGTTGGGGTTGAGTAGGAAACCTACATTTTTCTTGAACAGCTAGAGAAGATGTTAATTTAGTGAGAGAGCTCCTTTTGTCATTAATGGCTTCTGATGAGGTTTGTTGATTAATAGTTATTTGCCCTTGCATGAAAGTTCGTAGTGTCTCCTCAAGTGTCTTCCTATGAGGTGGAGCATGTGGAGTATAATTGAAAGATCCTTGAGGATGTGGTGTTTGTGCAACACTTTCATTTTTCCAACTAAAGTTGGGGTGATTCTTCCATCCTGAATTGTATGTGTCTCCCTCCATAAGGAGAATGCCTCTTGAAAGTGGTCATGTAATTTGCTTGGTCATGTAAGACCTCTTTGAAAGTAAGAATGGTAGGACACTCATTAGTCGGGTGTACCATGACGTGATAAATTCCGCAGGCCTCTTCTGTAGTAACAGACTTAACAACATTAATTTTCTCTAATTCCATAGCCTCCACTTTCCAAGCCAAAGAGGCTAGCCTAGCATTCAAATTATCCTCTTCCCTAAGATGATACATACCCCCACTGGTAGCTGAAGACTTCGGCTTACTAGAAACATCAGAGGGATCGGTGGGATCCCAAGAATATGAGTCTTCAGCTATTTGATCTAAAAAATCAAGGGTCTCATTAGGGTCTTTATCAAAAAATTCCCGATTACACATTGTTTGCATAAATTGTTTCATTGAAGGCGTCATCCCATCATAGAAAAAACTAATGGTGCACCACTTCTCGTACCCATGATGTGGAAAAGAATTTAACAAATCTTTATAGTGCTCCAAACATTGATAATGACTCATTTTGTTTTTGGGGGAAGTTTGTTATTTATCTTTCAAGAGCATTTGTCCTATGAACTGGAAATTTTTTTTAAGGAATTCAACCAAGTCTTAGCTTTATCCTTCAGCGAGAAAGGAAACAATTTCAGCCTAATAATATCCTCACTACAAGCTTGCTCAAAAATTGCACATACTTCTTCAAATTCTTTTAAATGCAAGTAAGGATTTTCAGACTCTTGACTATGGAATTTAGGAAGCAAATTTATCATTCTAGGCTCAAAAGTAAAATGGTGTGCTTGTAAAGGCAGAATAATACAAGAGGCTGTGCTAGTGTGTGCAAGTTGCAGATAATCATGCAAGGGCCGCCTTAGTGCATCATCTTGAACCTCATTTTCATTAACATCATGATTACTACCCTCATCAGCCATTTTATTTGGTGCGTGTGAATGAAATAGATTATCAATCAAAATATCAAAACTATTTCTAACCAAACGTCCACTGATATCTCTATTCCACAGGTGCATGCATAAGAAATGGAGAATTCAAAAGAGATGGAACGAGTTTACCAAATTTAAAGAAAATGAATGGAAAAGCCGCGTGTTCCAGATCAGCCCAAAAACACTACAAATTTCCTACGAAGCAAACAAACAAAATTAAACTAAGAGTAAAACAAAATTTACTAAACTATACTCGAAAGAAATAAACTAATTTAAAAGACTAATTCTAAAACGTCAGTCCCCGGCAACAGCGCAAAAAATTTGATCAAACCCAAGAGAACGTTGTCAAGTTGTAATAAAATACTCAGTGAATTCGAATATCAAACCATAGGGAGTGATGTAGAATTAATCTATTCTAAACAAAACTAGAAACTACTTTAATCTAGCAACTACTTAACTCGGCAAATAAAAAAAATTTACATCAAGGAATAATGTAGAGAAATTGTAATTAAATTAACTACTAAATTAAAACTACGATTAAAGATCAGTTGGAATCAGCTAGAGACTGGCAAAGATAATCAATGAAACGGCGCCAAGGCTTCAGGGATCAGCTTTTTAACAAATACTCTATGTCTATTTAATTTCAGCACAATTAGATTCCAATAATGATTTGACCTAATCGAAAGATATGACATTCACATTCAGCATAACAATTAACATAGTGACTGAATGAACATTCATCATTAAGAACAATAGTCAAATAATTACAGGGAGCCATAAGTATTAGTTGTACCTTTTGTCAACGACAAATCAAATAACTTTACATATCATGACTAAACATCTTCATTCAATCAAGTAAACAAAAAACATCTCTTCTATAGACATAAAGTATTAATTAAAACTTCACCTAGCCTTGACTAAGGATTTAGCCAAAGTTAATAGACAATTCACTTATTAAACAAAAGTAATGGACAAAAGTAATAAACAATACACAAATAAAATAAATGAAACTAATTAAAGGAGAAAAAAATCAAATTGCTTCTCCTCACCGAAACCCTCAGCTGTCCACTTTGTTCTGCCTTCGAATTTGTCAAATCAGCACCTCAACTAGCTGCCTAATTTCTTCTACTTGCTGTCCACAAGATTTGAGAGTTGGAGTAGAGAAATCAGCCTCCAAAACAGCCCTCTGAGCCGCCAAACAGTTCAGCCAATCAGCACTGTTCTTGCTATTTTTTTGCAAGCCAAGAGCCAAAAAAAAACCTTTGACCCATGAGAGAGAGGGGTGAGAGAGATTAAGTCTAGAAAGAGGGACGTGGGAGAGAGAATGAGAGAGGGAAAAGTGCTGCCACCTTGCTCCTTTCCGTGTTTTTATAGGCGTCCTATCTCAAATCCATGATTAGGTAATCTCCCTCTGCAATACGAATTTTCCTGATAAAGGATTACCCCAAATCAACACTTCTCCTAATCGAATCTGAACTTGGTTTACCAAATCTGATCCATAATCTAATCCAACACTCCCTTTGAAGAATCTCAATCTTTTTACACCTCTAAGCATCAACATCTTCCAATTGCAAGAGAGAGTCCCAAGTAAATTGCTTTCTCAAGTTTTCAACTTTGATGGCGCCACTAGAGAGTCCTAATCCTACTAGGATTCCTAGCCAATGCCTTCTCCTAATTGAAACACAACTCATCTTCTATTTCTTTGGCTCAAATACAATTTTCACCATAAAATATCATATGAACGGTCCATATTTGATTACTAAAACCCGACTGTACATCAGTCCAAATCAATGGCTGAGATCATCCATTCACTTGATTTATAGTTCAAATCAGATTAGGCACTTGACATCAACTCAATTGACTTCACTTCAGCTTGTCCACAACCCGAGCACTTGAACCTTCATAAATGAAATCCGTCTCACTTTAATTGCATCATTTAATTCATCAAATCATAAAACACAGTTAAATTGAGCAATTCAAAGCAGATTGTTTAATAAATTCCTAACTACTAACCAAATCATTAATAACCCAATTTATTCCTTATTCTAACTAAAAATTTAAATCACAAATAGGTAAATGAGAGCATATAAATGTATATATTTCATGTGTAACATCATGTTGATATTTAATAGCCATAGTAGGAAAATTTGCATGAGCAAATGCATGATTGAGACGAATGACACTACCTGATGCATGATAGATGTAAAACATAATTTGACATGTAGTGTTGCACCATTCAAGGTGTAATTATTTTACGTTGTGCCACTAGCACATTTTACATCTGGTTATGGTGTAGACTCAATTGTATCAATTGTATGTCATATTAAGTTGATCTAGAGTGTATGCTATTATGTCATGCAACATGTGTATGATCGTGTGACTACTTATGAATGATTGATGATTAGTTGATCTAGAAGCATGCTAATGGATGATGTATGATCTACTGCAAATGTGCGCTCATCCCATAACATGATATGCACATATACAATTTATATCATAGAGTGCATATTAACTTTTTCCTTTGACAAATAATCTGTCACGCCCCGAAATCCCATACCTCGATCGGAGTGCGGAAGCCAATCAATGAGATACAATTCGAGGTAGAGATCCCTAGCATGCGACCGAACAGTCGATTTTCCAACCGATTACAATCATCTCAAAAGGACGTGTAACCGATTATGCCCGCAATCAGTGTAATACAATAATAGACATCAATGAATACTATGAAGTGAATTTACTTAATAATAATCCATTTAGGAAAGTCAAATAAAATAAACCTATAAATCTATGGCACACAATTGTCAATACTGTCATAAGCATCAATAAAAGAAAAGCAAATAACTAAATAATCTTTAAACTCTTCTCGGCACCTGCAATCCGCCATTCCACTACTGCACTTCCTGATCTCAATTTCCAATTGCGCCTGCATCAGAGGATGCATGAGTATTTCATAGAAACACTCAGTAGGATGTAAAAACCCACTGAATGAAAACAAGCAGTATGAAGAGAATAAGAATAACAAAGAATTGTGAACATCACACAACATCTAAACTGAACCGCGGTCTATACATCTGCAAGGTTAGTCAACAACAATTCCAACTCGCAAGTAAGGAAAAACATCAATAAGGCTCCTACTACACATATGAGTAAGGAGAGGATAATAATCATAACAAAGGCTCCACACATCTAAAGTGAAAGGAGTTACAATTTCTGCTCGCTAACCTGGTCGCTCGCAAGTGACTAAACATACCAGAACCACCCTAGGGGTTCTCTTGTAGAACCCTGCCATGCGTCTACGATGCTGGCCCCACCAGTGCTTACGGACATGATGGGTGGAGACTGAGGACCTTCCGTAATGTCCACAATCTAACGTACGTATAGTGCCTCCCTTCGGGCAGTATGGAATCGCAATTTCATAATTATAAGTGACCTCGCAAGATCTAGCAATGGCATAATTGAGCATACTATGAAACCACCATGGGAGAGTCTCGCAAGGTCTCCAGTGGAAGAAGCAATCATGTAATCAATATGAGCAATATCTCAAAGGAATAAAGGTCACAACACTCTAAGAACATAAGGTATCTCTTACGAGACTAGACTCTCTCTTGGAGTATGGATAGAAGCATCAAAGTCTTTGGTCGACACATAACTCACTCATTGGAATAGCATAGAATAACAAGACAACCCAAACACTTCGAATAATGACAACTCACACAAGGATTACCATATAATCAATACGTACCTTTCATGCTCAGCCCTAGATAGGAATTCCTCATTCGCATTAGAGTTTATAATCCAAATATGAAAGATAAGAAATCAAATAATCTTAGATGATTTGAATTCCAAGTAGAATATCAAACCGACATCAACGCTTTTAAAAAGCTAGTTAGGAATCACTTGTTCAAAGGATTATCCCTCAAATTGAATTACATCTAACCCAATTCTTACTGTGATATTCCATAAGTATATAGTCCAATTACTGTGATTAACATATTAATCGTTATCATATCATATTACATGATGTTATTTGTATACTTAGTATTTTCTCTCAGATTCCGCTCACTGTCTCCTGCACAACAGTCCTCTTCCGATGGCTACTGTGCTCTGTACAGTAAGACTTAACCTCTGTAATTTTGGCTAATGATACCCTCTTAAGTCTAGTTTCTAACCCCACTGATTTTATATTTTTTCGATTTTATATGAATTAGTTACGAATTATTTACCACCGACTGGCAGCACAGAAACAGTTCTAACCGAGATTAAGATTCTTAATTAAACTTGATTATCTTACTTAACAACACATTATAAATGATAATACATCATTAACAGACTATATACTCACCTCCTAGACCAATTGCAGAACCAAGAATTATCTGGAATTACTAAAGTTCACTCCTTTCTTGTGTTCTTATATAAATAACATAGTTTATAAACATTAATACACCCTAAACAAGACAATTAATGTAAGACACACCTTAAAGGCACAAACTCAACGTGGAACATCATCAACCAAACAATAGCAGAACCTTTAGTCTCTGGAAAATTAATAAAGCATTAGACTTTAGATGCGAATTCCCATCTAGAAGTGAAACATGAATGCACATATGATTTATGATGCACTACGCATAGAAATAGGGACATAACTCATTCATCTCGCAAGAATCAAAACAATAACTAAGGCATTAAATCAAAACACTTGTCAAAAGCATATATAATCAAAAGAGAAAAGAGGGAAAAACCATCCTACTTAATCCTCCAAAGATTTCGCCTTTCTACGCGTTACTCGTCTCTTCCTCTTCTTCCAAAGCTCCCGCTCCAAACTCTCGCAAACTCCCACAAGAACAAGCCTCTAAGGAGATGGGTGAATGTGGGAAGGAGAAGGGAAAAGTCTCTGGACGTTCTAGGGTTAGCACAAGCCAATTCTCTAGTGTTTATTCTTAAACTAATCTTCTAAATCATGGACACTTCCAACCAATGGGAAGGCTTCACAATCCTCCTAGAGACGTGCCAAACAAGTTCAATTGGGATTTGGTATCTTTCCCAAGCAAATCCACCCCAAAAATACTTCTAGAAAATGCAAACCGCAACGAGCGATCGATCGGCCTATACGGCGATCGATCGTCGTATGCACTGTTTTACACTACCGCATTACAGCCGATCGATCGCCATTATTGCCGATCGATCGCTTTACGCAAAACAAAACATTCACAAATCACAGTAACTACGATCGATCGTTTTGATAAGGCGTCGATCGGTTCAAGCTTTCCGATCGATCGGCTCTTAAGGCGATCTATCGCTGTTACGTTTAATCAAATTCAATTTCTCATATCTTTTTACTCCGAAATCCAAATCGCACATAATTAGTGGTGTTGGAAAGCTCTTCTCACCAACTTTAATTTCCACAAGGGAAAACATAACCAAATCAAACATTAAGAGGGTCAAATTTGGGTTTTAAAATACTTACTAATTTTCTGGGTGTTACATCCTCCCCTCCTAAAAAGAACATTTCATCCTCGAAATGCCGTCACTCAATCTTCAAAAAGATAAGGGTAGGATTTCCTCATTTCTCTTTCCATTTCCCAAGTCATTTCCTCAGCTAGCTGATTTTGCCACAAAACTTTCACCAAAGGAATAGTCTTTCGTCTAAGTACTTGATCTTTTCTGTCCAATATTTTAACAGGTTTTACCGGAAATGTCAAATCTGCTTCTAACTCCATCGTTGCGAAATCCAAAACATGTGATGGATCTGGCACATACTTCCTCAACATAGAGATATGGAAAGTATTATGTACTTCGTCCAACTGTGGCGGTAAAGCCAACCGATATGCAACTGGCCCAACTCTCTCCAAAATTTCAAATGGTCCTACAAACCTCGGACTCAACTTTCCTTTCTTACCAAATCTCATAATTCCTTTTGAAGGCGATACTTTCAAAAATACATGGTCTCCTTCTTGAAATTCCAACTCTCTCCGTCTATTGTCTACGTAATTCTATTGGCGACTCTGAGCCGTTTGTAGTCTCTGTCTAATCTGTCTCACCTTTTCTGCACAGTATTGCACCAATTCTGATTTCAACACTTGATTCTCTCCAACGTCTGTCCAACATATAGGGGATCTACATGGTCTTCCATATAGTGCTTCAAACGGTGCCATTCCGATACTCGAATGATAACTGTTATTATATGCAAACTCTATCAATAGTAAATGATCATCCCAATTACCTTTCCAGTCAATCGCACAGGCTCTTAGCATGTCTTCCAAGGTTTGAATCGTACGTTCCGATTGTCCGTCACTTTGAGGATGAAATGCTGTACTAAAGTTTAACTTGGTTCCGAACGCCTCTTGTATACTAGTCCATCTCCTTGATGTAAACCGAGGGTCTCGGTCAGACACAATAGATAACGGTGTACCATGTAATCTGACAATTTCTCTGATGTATAACTCTGCCAAACTTTCTGGGTTTTGTTTCCATCTAATCGGGAGAAAGTGTGCTGACTTTGTGAGTCGATCCACTATAACCCAAATCGCATCTAGCTGTCTTTGAGTCTTTGGCAATGCCACAACAAAATCCATTGTAACGTGCTCCCATTTCCACTGTGGAATTTCCAGCGGTTGCAACATTCCAGCCGGTCTTTGATGTTCAGCCTTTACCTGTTGACAAGTCAAGCATCTCGATACAAACTTGCCAATATCTCTTTTCATCCCATTCCACCAGACTGTCCTCTTCAAATCTTGATACATCTTCGTACCTCTAGGATGAATATTATACTGAGAGTGATGTGCCTCACGCAGAATTTCCTGTCTTAATCCCATGTCCTTAGGTACTACCAATCTTCCTCGGAATCGAATACTTCCATCTGCTCCTTTTCCAAAATCCATCTTGTCCAATAATTTCTGCAGCTGCGGGTTCTTCTTTTGTGCTTCAAGGATTTTATCAAACACCACTGATCTTATAGAAATATTCCCAAGAAATGATATCCTCCTTGAAGTCGGCCATTCCAAATGACATTCTCCCATTTTCTGCATCAGTTTCCACTCTTGTACTAACATGTGAGCAATCATCCCAGTCTTTCTACTTAATGCATCTGCTACCGCATTCGCCTTACCTGGATGGTAGTTAATGGAAAAATCATAGTCCTTCAAGTACTCTAACCACCTTCTCTGTCTCATATTCAGATCCTTCTGGGAAAAGATATACTTCAAACTTTTGTGATCTGTATAAACTTCAAAAGTTTCTCCATACAAATAGTGTCTCCAGATTTTTAAAGCAAAAACTACTGCTGCTAATTCCAAGTCATGTGTTGGGTAATTCTTCTCATGAATCTTCAATTGTTTCGATGCATACGCCACAACGTGACCATGTTGCATTAATACACATCCGAGTCCACTCTTCGAAGCATCACTGTATATAACAAACCCTCCAGTTCCCGATGGTAAAGTCAAGATCGGTGTTGATGTTAATCTCTTCTTCAATTCCTTGAAACTTTTATCACATTCATCATTCCATATAAACTTCACTCCCTTTCTGGTCAACTTCGTCATTGGCAAAGCTAGACTTGAAAATCCTTCAATGAATCTTCTATAGTAACCTGCCAATCCCAAGAAACTTCGAATCTCTGTCACATTCTTTGGTTGTTCCCAGTTTAACACTGCCTCTACCTTCGTTGGATCAACTGATACTCCATCTTCTGATATGACATGTCCAAGAAAATTCACCTTGTTCAACCAAAATTCACACTTATTCAACTTAGCATATAATTGATTATCCTTCAATATCTGTAACACAAGAGTCAAGTGAGTTCTGTGTTCCTCCCAACTTACCGAATACACCAAAATATCATCCACAAAGACCATCACAATCCAATCCAATAAGTCCACAAAAATTCTGTTCATCATGTCCATAAATGCTGCTGGCGCATTAGTCAAACCAAAAGGCATCACCAGGAATTCGTAGTGTCCGTACCTGTTCCTGAAAGCTGTCTTGGATATATCCTCCTCCTTGATCCTTAACTGATGGTATCTAGATCTCAAATCAATCCTCGAAAATACTTTTGCTGATTGCAACTGATCGAACAAGTCATCTATTCTAGGCAAAGGGTATTTATTCTTTATTGTGACTTGGTTCAACATACGATAGTCGATACACAATCTCATCGATCCATCTTTCTTCTTCACAAACAATACTGGTGCGCCCCAAGGGGAAACACTAGGCCGTATGAATCTCTTATCCAACAACTCCTGTAACTGTACTTTCAATTCTTTCAACTCAGCCGGTGCCATTCTATATGGTGCTTTTGAAATAGGTGTTGTTCCCGGTATCAATTCAATCGTAAAGTTAATCTCTCTCTTTGGTGGCAAACCAGGTAACTCATCAGGAAAGACTTCGGAAAAATCCTTCACTACCTCAATATCCTCAACTCTCAGGTTAGGCATCTCAACAGGTGTCACATTAGCTAAATAGGCTCTACAACCTTTAGCCAGTAATTTTTTAGCTTTCACAGCTGATATCAAACAATCTCCTTTTCTATACCGGATTCCCTGAAACAATAATTCTTTCTCTCCAGGAATTTTAAAATGAACTCTCTTTTTTGTACAATCCACTAGTGCATTATATTTTGATAACCAATCCATTCCCAAGATTACATCAAAATCACACATATCAATCAGCACAAGATTAGCAAGCAAAATCCTATCTTCTATAAGCACAAGAGAGTTTTCAATATATTCGGTTGCTATCACCGAATCTCCCATAGGAGTAGAAGTCACCAAATCATCACTCAGTCTAGACAATAACTTATCTAGACTTAAAGCAAACACCAAAGAAATAAAAGATCGCTTCGCTCCGGGGTCTATTAACACTCTAGCAAAACGATTGAGGATAAGAATAGTACCTTCAATAACCTCATCCGAGTCACGCGCATCTTCTGATGACAGAGCAAAGATTCTCGCCTGAGTCTTCTTATTTGTATCAGCTCCGGTCTTCTTCCCATGGTTAGGGCAATAAGGAGAGATATGCCCAACCTCATTGCACAAGTAGCATCTCCGTGGATCCGTAGGATACGGCTTCCCTCTATGCGAATCCTGTCCACAAATCCTGCAACGACCTCCATCCATATTACCGTTGTCATTGCCCTGAAACTATTGACGTTGTGCACCATTCATCCGGTTCTGCTGCTGCTGCCTTTGCTTCTTAAAAGGTCGCTGATTCCCACGATTAACATTAATGTTAAAACGCTTATTTCCAGAACGTTTCAGCTTATTCTCTTGAGTTTTGACCTGATTGGTCCTCCTCTCCAATGTTCTTTTAAAATCATCCTCTAAAATGGAAGCTAGCTCGACCGCCTTTGCTACTATCGTTGGTTGGGAGACTAACACCCTCGACCTTAAGCCGTCCTTCAGTCCGTCCACAAAACGTTGTGCTTTAATCAATTCATTAGGGCAAGCATTAGTAGCAAATCGTTGAAGTTATTCAAACTTCGTCTCATACTGAAGCACAGTCATCGATCCTTGCACTAACTCTAAGAATTCTTTCTCCTTGCGTCGCTGAATATGGGAAGGAAAGTACTTGATATTGAACACTTCCTTAAATTCTTCCCAAGAGATCTCCTGATTCGCAGTAAAGTTGTTGCGTTCGGCGGACTCCCACCAAAATACCGCCTCACCAACAAATAGGAAAGTAGCATAAACCACCCGATCAGCCTCGGGTACCTTCATGCCCTTGAACAGCTTCTCCACTTCAACTAACCAACGTTCCGCCTTTTCTGGGTCATCCTCACCAGAAAACTGAGGTCCAGCTCTCTTAAACCGCTCGAGTGTTGGTGTCTTCGCATTATTATTACTACTTCCACCATTTCGCAGTTCAGTCACCAATTGCCTGACCATATCAGACATGTTCTGACTAACTCCCTCTTCCTGCGAAGGGTTAGGGATCGCATTGGTTCGACGTCCACGATTTCCAGAATTCACCATTCTCGCGTATCTACAGTCAAAGAAAGGAGATGAATTAGAAATCTTACATATAGCTCAATTTGTAATTCACCTCTCATTCCTTTGACTCCTAGCATCGCTCACACAAAACACACAAAATAAAAACAATCACAAGGCAGGCATTAAAGCAAATAATTCTTTTATTTCATTAATAAAAAGATTCCTACACTGAGATCCCTTATAAACCAGGGTTTTTAATACAAAAGATTTATGAAACTAAAAAATATCCTAACTCTTTCTCTTAGCCATCCTTCCTACGCTTTTGCCTTCAGAGGTAATCATCCAGTATATCTAAAGCTAACCAGGTTGGTGCAAGTCTCAAGTATGTATGCCACAGAATTTCCCACATCGTCATGTATGGCCATCTGTAACCCAAAGATTTAAACCGATGGTACAGAATGTCAAACAATGCTGTATCATCTTTAGCCCGAACATAAACAGGGTGCTTCCTCACAATTTTGGCCTCTACCATCACAAATATAGGAGGAGATCCATCGGTAAACCCTACTTCAATCTCTTCTTGCTGATATCCTTCGATCTCCATACCTGGCACATAATCCAAGTAAGGATCCCACTCTTGGTCATATATAGGTAAGGGTTCTACATCAGCCACTGGGTTCTAGACTTCCTCTATGTCAATCTTTAATGAGTCATCTTCGGTTCCACTCCCTATGTCTTTCTTCTTCCAGTCCTCAAGCCACTGCCTAACGGCTTCTTGTTTATCTTTCTCATAGATCCTACCGCTTCTTGTTCTAGCCATTTTAAAACTACACAAGAAACGTCATTATTAGTATTCTAAAATAAGGTTTCAGGTTCTATCTATGAATCTACTCTCATATAGTAAGTTCTTCTAAGTACCATTTTACTTTCTATCAAGTTCTATTATATCATCTCATAATTCAACAATGTCCGTACTGAATTAGATTGACTTTGAGGGCTCCGATACCACGCTGTCATGCCCCGAAATCCCATACCTCGATCGGAGTGCGGAAGCCAATCAATGAGATACAATTCGAGGTAGAGATCCCAGGCACGCGACCGAAAAGTCGATTTTCCAACCTATTACAATCATCTCAAAAGGACGTGTAACCGATTATACCCGCAATCAGTGTAATACAATAATAGACATCAATGAATACAATGAAGTGAATTTACTTAATAATAATCCATTTAGGAAAGTCAAATAAAATAAACCTATAAATCTATGGCACACAATTGCCAATACTGTCATAAGCATCAATAAAAGAAAAGCAAATAACTAAATAATCTTTAAACTCTTCTCGGCGCCTGCAATCCGCCATTCTACTACTGCACTTCCTGATCTCAATTTCCAATTGCGCCTGCATCAGAGGATGCATGAGTATTTCATAGAAACACTCAGTAGGATGTAAAAACCCACTGAATGAAAACAAGCAGTATGAAGAGAATAAGAATAACAAAGAATTGTGAACATCTCACAACATCTAAACTGAACCATGGTCTATACATCTGCAAGGTTAGTCAACAACAATTCCAACTCGCAAGTAAGGAAAAACATCAATAAGGCTCCTACTACACATATGAGTAAGGAGAGGATAATAATCATAACAAAGGCTCCACACATCTAAAGTGAAAGGAGTTACAATTTCTGCTTGCTAACCTGGTCGCTCGCAAGTGACTAAACATACCAGAACCACCCTAAGGGTTCTCTTGTGGAACCCTGCCATGCGTCTACGATGCTGGCCCCACCAGTGCTTACGGACACGATGGGCGGAGACTGAGGACCTTCCGTAATGTCCACAATCTAACGTACGTATAGTGCCTCCCTTCGGGCAGTATGGAATCGCAATTTTATAATTATAATTGACCTCGCAAGATCTAGCAATGGCATAATTGAGCATACTATGAAACCACCATGGGAGAGTCTCGCAAGGTCTCTAGTGGAAGAAGCAATCATGTAATCAATATGAGCAATATCTCAAAGGAATAGAGGTCACAACACTCTAAGAACATAAGGTATCTCTTACCAGACTAGACTCTCTCATGGAGTATGGATAGAAGCATCAAAGTCTTTGGTCGACACCTAACTCACTCATTGGAATAGCATAGAATAACAAGACAACCCAAACACTTCGAATAATGACAACTCACACAAGGAGTACCATATAATCAATACGTACCTTTCATGCTCAGCCCTAGATAGGAATTCCTCATTCGCATTAGAGTTTATAATCCAAATATCAGAGATAAGAAATCAAAGAATCTTAGATGATTTGAATTCCAAGTAGAATATCAAACCGACATCAACGCTTTTAAAAAGCTAGTTAGGAATCACTTGTCCAAAGGATTATCCCTCATAATTGAATTACATCTAACCCAATTCTTACTATGATATTCCATAAGTATATAGTCCAATTACTGTGATTAAAATATTAATCGTTATCATATCATATTACATGATGTTATTTGTATACTTAGTATTTTCTCTCAGATTCTGCTCACTGTCTCCTGCACAACAGTCCTCTTCCGATGGCTACTGTGCTCTGTACAGTAAGACTTAACCTCTATAATTTCGACTAATGATACCCTCGTGAGTGTAGTTTCTAACCCCACTGATTTTATATTTTTCCGATTTTATATGAATTAGTTACGAATTATTTACCACCGACTGTCAGCACAGAAACAGTTCTGGCCGAGATTAAAATTCTTAATTAAACTTGTTTATCTTACTTAACAACACATTATAAATGATAATACATCAATAACAGACTATATACTCACCTCCTAGACCAATTACAGAACCAAGAATTATCTGGAATTACTAAAGTTCACTCCTTTCTTGTGTTCTTATATAGATAACATACTTTATAAACATTAATACACCCTAAACAAGACAATTAATGTAAGACACACCTTAAAGGCACAAACTCAACGTGGAACATCATCAACCAAATAATAACAGAACCTTTAGTCTCTGGAAAATTAATAAAGCATTAGACTTGAGATGCGAATTCCCATCTAGAAGTGAAACATGAATGCACATATGATTTATGATGCACTACGCATATAAATAGGGACATAACTCATTCATCTCGCAAGAATCAAAACAATAACTAAGGCATTGAATCAAAACACTTGTCAAAAGCATATATAATCAAAAGAGAGAAGAGGGAAAAACCATCCTACTTAATCCTCCAAAGATTTTGCCTTTCTACGCGTTACTCGTCTCTTCCTCTTCTTCTAAAGCTCCTGCTCCAAACTCTCGCAAACTCCCACAAGAACAAGCCTCTAAGGAGATGGGTGAACGTGGGAAGGAGAAGGAAAAAGTCTCTGGACGTTCTAGGGTTAGCACAAGCCAATTCTCTAGTGTTTATATAGAGTTGGGGGAGAATCCATTCTTAAACTAATCTTCCAAATCATGGACACTTCCAACCAATGGGAAGGCTTCACAATCCTCCTAGAGACGTGCCAAACAAGTCTAATTGGGATTTGGTATCTTTCCCAAGCAAATCCACCCCAAAAATACTTCTAGAAGACGCAAACCGCAACCGGCGATCGATCGTCGTATGCACTGTTTTACACTACCGCGTTATAGCCGATCGATCGCCATTATTGCCGATCGATCGCTTTACGCGAAACAAAACATTCACAAATCACAGTAACTACGATCGATCATTTTGATAAGGCGTCGATCGGTTCAAGCTTTCTGATCGATCGGCTCTTAAGGCGATCGATCGCTGTTACGTTTAATCAAATTCAATTTCTCATATCTTTTTACTCCGAACTCCAAATCGCACATAATTGGTGGCGTTGGAAAGCTCTTCTCACCAACTTTAATTTCCACAAGGGAAAACACGACTAAATCAAACATTAAGAGGGTCAAATTTGGGTTTTAAAATACTTACTAATTTTTTGGGTGTTACATAATCCATCCATATAGATGCTTAATGATTCATGGAATATGATTGTGTCATTAAGCATGTCATGACTCATGTTTAATTATTGATGATCGCTTGATATAGAAGCATGATAATGGATTATGTATGTTATCAATTGTATGCTTGTATATCTTGTTAAGGGATGAGTGCAGTGAGCTAAAAATGAGAGAATGCGATGCGATTTATTGATGAATGGCATGTTCGTGGGGAGGGAAATATGACAACCATTAAGCATGACTCGTATTTTTATGTATGGTTATGATCATGCAATATGAAATGAAATGGTATGATTGTGTTGCATGATTCATGTGGTGAATACATACTAGAATGTTTTATAGGAATTCCCTTTGCTTTATCACGATCAAATTAGGAAGTTAGATCGATTTAGATTGTCAATTTAGGTTAAGCAAAGAGAATTGGCCGATTGCAATGAGAAGAGATAATCACTAGCCTTAGATGGATCTGTGTATATCATCTTGAGGTAAGAGAAGATTTTTATAAGCACTAGAATGACAAGTATTGGTTTCTCGAAAGAAACACTTCCATGAATAGTTGGAAGAAAACATGCTTTTAAGGAAGGATATGTACTTCTCATTGTTGTGACGGTCAATTTAGTTGATAAGTTGAAATCGAAAAGGGAATAAAGTGAATTTTCCGAGAATGGAAGAAAGGTTTGTTAAATTTTGATGACCAAATTCCTTACAAGAAGAGAAGAATGTAATACTCCAAATTATTAATGAAGGACTTAGATGGTTATTTAACATGTGCTTCACTTTATGGACACTTAAGTGGTGATTTTTATTATTGTTGTCAAGTCGCAAAGTGAACTAAGACTGTTCATAGTGCATCAAGAGTTGAGGTGGTTGGAACTTGATGGTCCATGCTTAAAACCTTCATGAAAACATTAATATTTTAGACTTCTATCAATAGGAAATAAACAAACTAATGTACTATATTAATACTAGTGGTGGTACTGACAAAAACAAGAAAGAAACACTAAATTTATTTAATGCTTACGTAATGTAAAATAGACTAATGTACTATATGCGGATTATACTACTATACTAGTCTAAACTACTGTGAAGTTTGCCTTAGAAGCTCCTCTCAGTAGGAGAGGAAGTGTTGTTTCACTGGAATAGGGCCAATATGAAAACTAATAAAGAGAAATTAAGAATAGGCATGAAATTGAAAACAAAATCAAACCAACAAATTCAATATTTGTAACACATCCTTTAGCACTCAACACATTGCACATTTGTTAACACTCAACACTTTTTTGGAACATGGATTAAGTCCTTGCTCACAAGATTTTGAAAGATGATACAATCCTAGAACCATATAAACACCAAATTTTTACAATGAATGACTAGCAGTCATTAGATACCCATTTTCACCATAACATCTCTATCTAATGTCTTAAAAAATCATCTTTGCCCCTTTCTTTCACATAGGACATTGATCGACCAGTTTGTGTGCACTTCTCACTTTACACTGCATTGTTAATTTATAAACATCTAAAAAATCAACAATCACGAAGAGAGTGTAAACCATAGCGATAAGGTAGAGGATGCCAAAAAGAAATTAGCATTTGGGTATTACAGTATTATGATTCTACATTATCATACAATTGGCTTCACATCATTGTAGAAATGCCATAGAATGCAAACTTACCAATTAGGTAGCTAATTGATTAAAATGCCTGAAACCTACCTGATCAAGAATTTGCTCTAACTTGTTTCGAATATGGGCCTTATTACTCATGTTATTGGGTCTTTGAAAACTTGAAGGAGTCAGTTTGATTTTGGTAGTACACTGTCTACACACTCGTACAACTAATAAATTTCATAATAAACTAATTAACATTGGATATTTCACAGGCCCAGATGAAGGGGGGCCTACATGTCAGAATGTGTTGTTTAGCCATTTTTATAAGATAAGAATCCTCATTCAATTTGAAGAATGTCGTACACTTACATGAGCTGCATAGAGCCACATAGAGAAGACGTATACAGATGATAGAATACCGACAATTACTAAGCATTTTCCTAACCTGCATGTTAATTGGTTGCGAAGAGTAGCTATAAATTCAAACCTTGACGGCAAGGCTGCGGCAGTGAAGGGAGGCCGAATGGTGGGCAATGGGTTGACGGCGAGGTGGCAGTAGTGGAGGGAGGCCAAATGGAGGGCGGCGGAGCAGCGGCACTGGAGGGTGGCTGGGTAGTGGCACTGGAGTGAGGAATTGGGAGGTGAGGAGATCGAGGGGGGGGGGGAATGAGATAGTGTATAAGGGTTTTGAAATGGACCATATATATAATATAATATATCTGGGTTGGGTCGGTGCTTTTATGTAATACCCAAACCTGCCCCAACCTTGTGGGTCAGTTCCTCTTTCAAACCCGGAGTGGAGGGAGGCCGAATGGAGGGCGATCGGCTGACGGCGAGGCGGCGGCACTGGGGGGTGGCTGGGTAGTAGCACTGGAGTGAGAAATTGGGAGATGAGGAGATCGAGAGGGGGAATGAGATAGTGTATAAGGGTTTTGAAATGGACAGGATATATATAATATATATCTGAGTTGGGTCGGTGCTTTTATGTAATATCCAAACCCACCCCGACCCGGTGGGTCGATTCCTCTTTCAAACCGGGAACCAGAACTGGGTACTGCATAAGTAATCCCAAAACCAGCCCAATAAGGCTGGGTCAAGTCGGGTCGGGTAAAAACCTGACCCTAGTTCCATACATAGCATGATTTATGAATATTTCATGAGATGAATTGATTAATTGGCTTATGAATCTATATGATCATGCAATAGGTCATGTGAAGAAGCAACACCATGTTGGGGTTCGTGTTTTTTATCATCGATTTCAATTAGTTTGAGATATTGATTTGAAGTGACTAGAAGGCAGACATGAAAGGACAGATTTTGTACATCCAGGTTTTTCCTTGTGTTGTGCTTATCGACAACCCCACCGATAAGAGTTATTATCGATGAATGGAATGCCGATGGAGAACAAAAAGTACTCTTAAACGTGGAAACTGATATCTCACAATGCTTTTTGTGCGTCCTAGATGCGTTGTTGTTACTGCCAACGCAATTGCTCAATTCTGGCGAAAAGATTAAAGCGTAGCAAATGCTCAATTTCGGCAAAACAATTAGATCGTCGCAAAAATGTATTTCCCACGGTAGTTGAAATGTCAAGACTGGATAATAACGTCATTTTTTGGGTTTGTCCCTATTGTGCTGTGGCAACACTTTTCTACTTTTTGCAACACCATTTAAGCGTTAAAAAAGGCTTCCATAGAATTTGATCGAAGATACAAATAGCGTCACAACTATTAATTAGCAACATAAAACAATACATTAAAAAATGTCACAAGCACTAATGGTTTTTATCGATGGGCGTGCCTACAATTTTCCATTTTCGTCGCTATTGCTCAATCGTGACACTTGAGACTATCAATTTTTGCTTATTTGGGACGCTAAAAAAAGGTTGATATTCCTTATTTAAGACGATCAACCAATAGCACAAAATATCAATTAATTGGAAAGTACACATATAACTTAATTGTTTGCCACATATTTCATTAAGAAACAATTGAGTCAAATTTGTCCACACTAAATCATGTAATTGGATCAAGTCAGAAGTTGATCATTATAGTAAAAAAATCATACATAACTAAAAGCAAATAAACTAACATTGATTTCATGACCCAAAGTAAAAATAGACACCACCACCAACTTTCGACTATCATTCTACCACTTGATCTCTTCCTCAGTAAATCCTGCACAACAGTAATGATTTAAAGATATTAGGAACAAAGACACTATATTCAAATTATAACAAAAAAAATAGTAAAGTACATTAGTGGGATAATATTAACCCAGTAGATTATAAGAGTATATATATATATATATATATATATATATATATTGAAAAGTTTAAATGAGGCCAATTCAATTTTTAGCTATTGGATCTTGATCTGATGGCTACAAACAACTACAATCAACTCACCTACCCATTGATTTGATACCCACCCTCGGATCAGAATCTAATAACCTAAAAGATTGGCCTCATGCTCCTTATATGAGAACGATCTCATGTAATCCGTTCTCATATATATATATATATATATATATATATATATATATATAAGGTCTGCTATGGCATTCAACAATAGAACCATTTTCATTACGAACACAGTGGACAATGATTAACTTTTAAAATACTTAGGTCAAAAATGATATGCACAAAACAAGCTTCTGGCGTTTCCATAAACTATTGATAGCTCCATTTTCCACCATTTCCCCATTATGAGATTTCATTCTCACTCATTGTAAGACCCAATTTCAATAAAAGTGCAACTACATAAATCTTATTACCGGAATCATCAAAGAAAAAACCAGGATGCTTTCTCAGTAACTTGTCCAAATCCTTGTTACTGCATCCCATCCCCACTGACAAAATTCAACATTTCCAGCATTCGATTCCAATTGTATGTATTTTTCTCATGTAAATAACCTTCAATCCAGTCATGGCCAATCTCTAAAATCTTCAACTTCTCCAGAACACCAACAAAATCCTTATTAACGCCACCAATCAGAAGATTCGGACAGCAAGTAACTGACACTTGCCTTACTGAAACCGAGCTTCTCATATACCTACGATTTTAATGCCAATACCCCATCATCATATCTGAATATTTCCATGGCTTCTTTGTACATTTTACCAATCTTACTACGCGGAACTCCAAAGTTTAAGCTTTGAACTCTTCCTCTACGAATCCACCTTTAAGTCAAGCTCTACTCTACAAGCTATTAGCAGCTAAACCTACATCGTTGGATGCATGAGTATTCCATAGAATGCAAAACCGCAATAGAATATAACAAGATAATCAAGGATAATACAATTCAGGAGAAGTAGTTGTAACATGAATTTGCAATATGTTACAAGGCAATTGAAAGAGATAATTCATACTTAATGTCAAGAAACTCAAACATCCGAACGAAGCAATCAGACTCCATAAATATTGATAACGCTAAGAGTGAGTGAATTTCTGCTCTCATATCATTGCCGCTCATAAGCAAACATCATACCCATTCGCCACTTGGGATCCTCGATAAGAACCTTGCCATGAGTCTAAGACGTGGGCTGCATCGGTGTTCATGGATACAATGAGCAAAAACTGTGTAGGCCTTCCATGATGCATAACAATCTAAAAAGTGCACGTGGTGCCTCGATAAGGCTGGGATACGCTAATCTCAGGATACATTAATCCCAAATATAAATACAGAGACCTCACAAGATGAGTGTTTCTGACATGGCTCATTGAGCAAGCTATGATTTCTATTAGAGATACGTTAATCTCTTAGTAGACTTCAATCGAGTATTTCATAATGCAAACTACAAAGATACGCAATCCCTGAGGAGACTTCAATCGAGTATTTTATAATGAAAAAGTATAGAGATACGCCAATCCCTGAGGAGACTTCAATCGAGCATTTCATAATGCAACCTACAGAGATACGCCAATCCCTGAGGAATCTAACTTTTCGGATAGAACTACCAGAAGCATTCAAGCAAACATATAAGCATTACATGTAATTGCATTAAGTAAGAAACCTCAGAAAAGACAAAGAATGTTGTTCATCATGGCTTTAAGAGAGAAGACTTGAATATCATATTGGTGTTCAAGGTGTATTGAAAAGACAGAAAGTTGATGAAACAATAGGTTCTAAACCTGAAGACTAGTTTGTGACCTAAAGACTCACATATATTATATTGTGAATAGATAATAGTGTCTCTCAGTTGTTCATATATGTGTATGTTACTAATTTAAGACTTTACACACTGATCGGTCATGGTTCTAAAAAAAACTGACAATACTTGTAAGATTTTTAGTACTGCTAAATTCTAATTATAAGTCATGTATAATTAATTAAAAACACATCCACATAGTAGAACTAATTTGTATTAGTAGATTAAGGCCTCACAAAGTGTCGGTAGAGTATTTGGAATAAATAAACTAAAGATATGTAAACAGACAGAGATAGGTTTCTTTTATATACTTCATACGATACTTTTTAACCTCATCATAGACAATTAATACTTAGAGTATTCATCACATGATACATAAATATAGGCTGGTATGACACATGATTGAACATAGGAGTTTGCTCGATACACTAGGCTATGAATATTATTTAGATCAGTAGAATTCAAGAATGCAAAATCTGTCCACAATAGAAGGGGTGGAAAGACATGCCTCTCGAGAACAATACAGAAAATTTATGGACTTAAAAAAATTGTTGGGGATAGCTTTGTAAGTCTAGAATATAACACAACTTACGACATATTTTTATAACTTTTCTAAAATTAATTATGGATTATCTCGTGCAAGGTGTCGGTGCAGAAATCAGTCTGGCCGAGAATGAAAAACTATTCCGAGACTGACTATAATTCTTAGTAAAACCCAAGACATTTAGCAATGTTATAACCTTGATTAAATAAGTCTTAACTTTAGGAATTAGGATGACTAGATCTGAACTGCAAGGTCACAACATAAAGATGACAGCAACAAGGAAACACAAACACAAATCAGAGTTCTTTCTTAACACAATACATGCAATAGAAACATGAATCATGTAAGCGATTGCAATCGATTACTATAATTTTAACACGACAACACCAACCAAGTTTTAAATTTGTTTCCCACTCCTTAGGGTGGTTATAGCTTGCACATGCTCATTGGAAGTAGTTTGTAGCTTAAGTATAAATTGACCATTTGGATTGTTTATTGGTTGACTAGGCACCTGACCCTCTTCTCTTTTACTAATTGTACTAGCTAATTGGCCTATCTGAGACTCCAACTTAGCAATGGATTGAATATGAGAATGCACAAGCTGAGATTGCGTTTGTGCCTGAGCGTGAATGCTTTGTAGAGCAGACAAGACTTTATCCTCAAACTCAAGAGCTCTAAAGTGTTGTGAAAATTGGGAAGGCATTGTAGATTGTAGAAAACCTGGTGGGTGGCTCTGAAAATTAGTTCTCTGAGGTGAATTGAAAGGAACCCCTTGGTTCTATGGCCGCCAAGAGAAATTAGGGTGGTTCCTCCACCCAGGATTATATGTGTTAGAAAATAGATCATTGCTTGTTCGAGTAAAGGTTTAGCTTGGGCTTAAACATAAGGAGCACGCTTCTTGTGTGTAGGAGGTTGTGGCTTTAAGCTTAAGAGGTGGTCTAACTTTCTAGATAAAGTGTCAACTTGGCTAGAAAGATCAATTGCTTGCTTCACTTCATACATGCCACCATTGGAAGAGGTAACTGTATGCTGAATCAAGTGACAATCAAGAACAAATATCTGTCACCCAGGATCAATGACTTGTTTGATCAGCTGCAGTTTGCAAAAGTATTCTAAAGGATTGATCTGAGATCTGGATACCATCAGCTAAGGCTTAAGGAGGAAGATATATCCAAGACTGCGTTCAGAACCAGATATGGACATTACGAGTTTCTGGTGATGCCATTTAGATTAACAAATGGACCAACAACATTTATAGACATGATGAACAGAATTTTCGTAGATATGTTTGATCGGTTTGTGATAGTGTTTGTTGATGAATTCTAGTATATTTAGCAAGTTGGGAAGAACACAGAAAATATTTGGCTCAAGTGTTGCAGATTCTAAAGGACAACCAGTTTTATGCAAAGTTTAGTAAGTGTGAATTTTGGTTGGATAGAGTGAATTTTCTTGATCATGTTATTTCAAAAGATGGAGTATCTATGGATCCAACGAAGATGGAAACAGTTTGAACTGGGAACAACCAAAGAATGTAATGGAGATTCAGAGTTTCTTGGGATTAGCAGGTGATATACACATAAATACACACATTTATATGCCTCTAATACTTAATTTGTTAATGCTATCTCATGCTAATTAGGAATAATTATGAGTTTTCCGAGTTAATTCAATAATTAGGACTTTACTTTATTTTAATAAGAAATTGTGCGTCTAAGTTAATTTGATTGTTTT
This sequence comes from Houttuynia cordata, assembly GCA_039654745.1. Classification (NCBI taxonomy): domain Eukaryota; kingdom Viridiplantae; phylum Streptophyta; class Magnoliopsida; order Piperales; family Saururaceae; genus Houttuynia; species Houttuynia cordata. The sequence continues at coordinate 10,236,163 of CM077506.1, forward strand.
TGTAGGTTTAAAAGAGTTGGAGTTATAGATCATGGATTCATCGCGCTTCAATCAGATCTGCCAAAGTAAAGCACATTTGATAGACACTGAATTAAAGTATAGCTGTACAAGCCGTTCGGATGAGAATTGATGGATGAGATCGCTGCGACGGGTTTTAACCCAATGTAAAGAAAAGAAAGAACAAAATCGGATGTGAACCGACCGGTTCAGTGGTCGGTTCAGTAAGAAATAAAAAACAACGAAACGACTCAAGCCAAATGCTCGGGTGCCTGTTCAGAAGGCAGTGCGTTTGAGCTTTGCTCTAATGCCTGCGACGGGGGTGGAATAGCGGCGGCCTGAGATGGAGGTTAGTGGCGATGGGTCTCGATGGATTCGAGCTCGACGGCGAGGCTGGCGGGGGAGAGCTTGACGGCGATTGAGGAGGACAGCAGGCTCGACGAGCGGAGGAACGTAGCCGTGCTCAATCGGGAAAGAAAAAAAAACAGTCGTGCCGGATTTGGAAATTGCTCAATCTGAGAAGTCACGGATGAGATTCAACTCGAGTTGGAATAGGAATCGACTAAGGGTCGGATTGGTGGTTTGGCCACCTATAAAAGAGAGAACTTTCGGCCGGAAAGGGGGAGAGTGGGGACTTAAGAGAATTTTCGCCGGAAAAACCAGGGCCTTTGATGTTGTTTCCGCCAGAAGAAGAGAGGAGTTGGTTGGAGGGAGGAAAGAGGAAGAAAGGGGTGGGAAGAAAGGATGGATTTTGGGCTGAATTGCAGAATGCTACAATTCCTTCGAATTGCTACAGTGCACGGTGATTTTGGAGAAGACAGTGAACAATGTTACTGCTACAGTACACCCGTGAATAGTGTTTCGATGAATCCGAAGAAGCAGGCTATTTCTTTCCCTATTTTTATGTCTAGCTAAACTCTTTATCAAGGCTAGATGAAGCCCTAGATGTGTATTACTACTCTTGATTGTTTAATTTACTGAAAGTTGATATGATTTTCTATGTTTAATGCAATTTCATTGTTATTTCTCTTAAGTGCTTTGACCGAGACTTAATGAAATTTGATCTTAATAATTCCTATGTCTAGCCAAGAACAGGATTATGATTGATTCTATGCCCGGCCAAGGATAGAATTAATTGTATTAATTTATAATGAATGAACTTTTCGTGTCCGGCCAAGAACGTGTAGTTCATTCATATTGGTAATTTGTGTGTCCGGCCAAGAACTCAAATTACTGTATCATATCAATTTGTGAGATAATAATAATTGAGAGTAGTAATTGCATGTTTAGTGGTGGATTCGATGCTTTGATATTCTCATCACTCTGATTTCTTATTAAAGTTAATTTCTTTAAAATCATTAAAATTCAAATCTTTCATTAGAATTAGGTTAATCTTCCAAGTCCTTTGGGTTCGACCTCGTTTCCACTAGTCTATACGTAGTCTCGTGCAATTGCGAGTAAAAAATAGTTAAAAATCACATCAATCAATCGGCACAGTTGCCGGGTACTTGGTGACGGTTTGATTTAATTCTAATTAATTTAGACTTTTCTTTGTAAGATTTTAATATTTGGCTTTTCTTGTCTTTGTAGGAGTCAAAGTGAGAGGCAATAAGGACGCGTGGATTTCTCGCCAACGTGGAAAGGCCATCCTTTCCCCTCGTTTGCAGTCTTTACCTCTCTTTTTAATCTAATTTGGCTGCTGCGTGCTTTTCCTTTTATTTTTGAGACAACATGCAATGTTAGTTGTCGATATCTAGGGTTGCTAGTTGTCGATATTTGGACTGCTGTTGTGTTTCTTTGTTTGCGTGTTAGTTTATGCAAGGGTGTAGGTCACTGGGTGAAGACTTAGCAGCCTTTGACGGTGAAATTGATAGAACCTTTAGACAAAATCAAAGAGGCCAGTTAAATATAACCAACCTCTTGTTTGAAATGGCGGACGAAAACTTGAAAACCCTGAAAGAATATTACACTTCAAATGCTTATATATCTCCATCCTGCATTCGAGTGCCGGCTGCAACAGCTAGTAACTTTGAGATTATGCCCGACACAATACAGATGCTACCATCATTTTATGGGGGAAATCACGAAGATCCATATAGGCATGTAGATGAATTCCTAGAAATCTGCACAACTTTTAAACTGAACAATCTTGCAGACGATGCGGTAAGATTGAGACTATTCCCATTCTCTCTTAAAGATAAGGCTAAAGAATGGCTCTACTCTCTCGAACCCGAATCCATTACCTCGGCCGAAAATGCAATAGGATTTCCTAAAGAAATAATTTCCCATAGGTAAAGCAAACAAAATGAGAGATGCCATTACCCAACAGCCAACTGAGCAGTTTCATGAGAGCGGGGATAGACTCAAGGACCTTCTGCGGAAGTGTCCTCATCATGCCGTACCTAGATGGCAGTTGGTGCAGCGATTTTATAGAGGGTTGACAGAATTGTCATCTTGTAGATGCTTCATGTGGAGGCACTTTCCTGTTAAAAAATGGAAATGAAGCATGGGAACTTTTTGAAAACTTGAGTGAAAATTCGTTGCAACATACGATGGCAAACAAGAGTTTAAATGAGCCTTCTTCGTCTACCCCTTCTAAAGGTGGTATGTATGAAGTGAAACAAACAGATGATCTTTCTGGCCAAGTTGCTACACTGTCTAGAAAGATAGATCAAATCTTGAGCCTAGAGTCACAAACTTCTGCACACACTCAAGAAGCATGCGTTCTATGTTTAAGTCCCATGCATTCTATCCTAGAATGCCCATCTGCCCTTCAATTCCCAAAGCTTGTTCAGGAGTATGTCGATGCTGCCCAACGTATGCTCGAACAGGCAATGATCCATTCTCGAACACATATAAACTAATGTGGAGGAATCACCCCAATTTTTTCTGGCATCCACAGGATCAAGGTGTTCCTTTTAATCCACCCCAAAGAGCCAACTTTCCAAACAACTCACCAGGTTTTTAACAACCTACTATGCCTTTCCAATTTTCACAACCCTCTAGAAATACAGAATTTGAGGATAAAGTCTTGTCTGCTCTGCAAAGCCTGCAAGCCCAAACACAATCACAAGCTCAACTTGTGCATTCTCATACTCAATTCATAGCTAAACTAGAATCTTAAACCGGCCATATAGCTAATTCGATGAGTAAGAGAGAAGAGGGTCGGTTGCCTAGTCAACCAATGAATAACCCAAAGGGTCAATTTATGCTTGAACAACAAACTACTTCCAATGAACATGTGCAAGCCATAACAACCCTGAGAAGTGAGAGACAAGTTGAAAACCAGGTTGGTGTTGATGTGAGAGAAGATAAGGATCAGGGAAAAGTAAGCAATCCAGAGACTGATGAAACCGTAGAGACACCACCTACTCTAAGTCAGCCAAAGCATAAGGAAATTACTTCTCCTTCAGAGTCTTCTTCAGGAACCAAGTATAAGGCCAATCATGAGGTACCTTATGTACCTCGTGCTCCATTTCCTCAGAGCTTAGACATGCCTTCCCCTTTCAACAAGAATAAAGCTAGGATGGATGAGGTGCTTGAAACTTTTAAACAAGTTAGAATTAATCTTCTACTCCTAAAAGCCATCCAACAAGTGCCCGCATATGCTAAATTTCTCAAAGACTTGTGCATACAAAAGCGGAAGTCTAGGACTCATATTTCTAAGAAGGTCTTCCTTACTAAGCAGGTCAGTTCCATTCTGAAACATGACACCTCACAAAAATTTAAAGACCCTGGCACACCTACCATTTCATGTGTCATTGGTGACCATATCATTAACGGGGCTCTTTTAGATTTGGGTGCGAGTGTCAACCTTTTACCCTACTCAGTATATGAGAAATTAGATTTGGGGGACTTGCAATCAACATCGGCAACTCTACAGCTGGGTGATAAATCTGTTAAGAAACGTGGTCTTCTTGAAGATGTGAGAAGTTTTTCTTTCCAATCGACTTCTTGGTCTTGGATATGGAACATGTGTCTAATGCTTCTCACACCATTCCAGTCATTTTAGGCCGCCCTTTCTTAGCGACGGCCAATACATGTATCTAATGTCGATCTGGAATGATGGAGATGTCTTTTGGAAATATAAAGATCATACTCAATGTGTTCCAAGCTTCAAACCAAGGAGCAACTGAAAGTGAGCAAGAGTGTTCTCTTGTTGATGAAATTGATTATCTCATGGAAGAGACACTCTTGAATGAGCTCCTGCTTGGTGCTCAAGATCCTACTCTACTCTATTTAGGGATAGATGATTATGACTTAGGGCCACACGTTGAAGAGACTCACGCTATGTCAGCCTCTTCTCCCTATCATGACTATTTTCCTTATAGAAATAGAGTAGAGCCGTTACCAATATCTCCCAGTCCATCACTCCAACCTTCCATTGAGTCGCCTCCTCAACTTGAGTTGAAGCCACTTCCCAGTTCCCTCAAGTACACTTTTCTAGGTCATAATGGTACTTTCCCCATCATTATTTCATCTAGTTTGACTAGCAGCCAGGAGAGTCAATTGCTTAGGATTCTAGTTCAGCATAGGAGAGCCATAGGGTGGATTGTTGCTGATTTAAGAGGCATTGATCTTTTATGCACCGAATTCATTTGGAGGATGATGCCAAACCTTCAAGAGATAATCAGCGGAGATTGAACCCCAACATGAGGGATGTGGTCAAGAAAGAGATTGTGAAACTGCTAGATGCGGGTATTATATACCCCATTTCTGATAGTGAGTGGGACCGCCCTGTACAAGTTGTACCAAAAAAGTCTGGCATCACCAAAAACCTACAAGTTGTACCATACAAGTTAGTCCCAACTCGAGAAACCACTGGGTGGAGAGTGTGTATTGATTATAGAAAATTAAACACAAAAACGAAAAAAGACCACTTTCCATTACCTTTCATTCAAGAAATCTTAGAGAAACTAGCAGGTCAACAATTCTATAGTTTTCTTGATGGTTACTCTGGATATAATCAAGTCCCAGTGTTTTCGGCAGATCAAGAGAAGACTACTTTTACTTGTCCCTTCGATACATTTGCTTACCGAAGAATGCCTTTTGGGCTACCTTTCAACGGTGCATACTAGCCATCTTCTCTGATATGGTAGACAAATTTCTTGAAATATTCATTGACGATTTCTCAGTATTTGGTCGGTAATTTGATGACTATCTACATAATCTGTCGTTGATACTCAAGCATTGCGAAGAGAAGAATCTTGTCTTGAGCTGGGAAAATAGTCATTTTATGGTCCAAGAGGGTATTGTTTTGGGACATGTAGTCTCAAAGAGGGGAATTAAAGTAGATAAAGCCAAGGTCGATCTCATCACTAACCTGCCACCACCATCTTCGGTGAAACAAGTTAGATCTTTCCTTGGCCATGCAGGATTTTACAAGTGTTTCATTAAAAACTTTAGTAAGATTGCTCGCCCCTTGAGCAATCTACTAGCCCAAGATGTGCCTTTTGTGTTTAATGATGCATCTAGGCAAGCTTTTGACACTCTTCATACCTTATTGTCTACTTCACCTATCATTCAGCCCCCTGACTACTCTCTCCCATTTGAAATAATGTGTGATGCTTCATACTATGTTATTGGTGCTGTCGTAGGCCAGAGAGTGAATATGGTTCCCATGTCATTTACTATGCTAGTAAAACCCTCTCTGATGCTCAATTGAATTACACCACTACCGAGAAGGAACTTCTAGCAGTAGTTTATGCCTTGGATAAATTTAGATCCTACCTTTTAGGGTCTAAGATCATCATTTTCTCTGACCATACTGCATTAAAACATCTCTTGTCCAAGAAAGACACCAAGCCTCGATTGATTAGATAGATTTTGCTCTTACAAGAATTTAATTATGAAATCCGAGATAAGAAAGGTGTTGAAAATGTGGTGGTCGATCATCTCTCTAGAATCCTTATTGAAACATCTCACGATGAGGAGCCACTACATGATTCTTTTCCTGATGAACAATTGTTTTCCATTTCCCATATTAAAATTTCCTAGTTTGCTAACATTATGAATTACCTTGTCATAGGTCAGATTCCTTCCCATTGGACCAAGCACAACAAAGATTTGTTCTTTTCTAAGATTAAATCTTACTTTTGGGATGATCCGTACTTATTCAAAATATGTTCAAACTTGGTAATTAGACGATGTGTGCCTGAGAATGAGTTTCATAGTATTCTACATTTTTGTCATTCTCAAGCATGCGGGGGACATTTTGGAGGAAAGAAAACTGCAGCCAAGATTTTGCAGAGTGGATTCTATTGGCCAACCTTATTTAAGGATGCTCATGAGTTCTGCAAATCTTGTGATAGATGTCAACGGTTATGATCTATCTCTAGACGAGATATGATGCCTCTCCAATCCATTCTTGTAGTTGAACTGTTCGATGTTTGGGGAATTGATTTCATGGGCCCCTTCCCGCAATCTTTTGGTCACCTCTACATTTTAGTTGTTGTAGATTATGTTTCTAAATGGATTGAAACGATTGGAACTAAGACAAATAATCATAAGGTTGTGGTGAAATTTCTGAAAGACCACATATTTTGTCCTTTCGAGACCCCAAGAGCCATAATCAGTGATGGAGGCACTCACTTTTGTAACAGATCTTTTGAAGCTTTACTGAGAAAGTACTCTGTTACCCATAAGGTTGCCACTCCATATCATCCTCAAACGAGTGGCCAAGTTGAGTTGTCCAATTGGGAGATTAAAAGGATTCTGGAGAAAACTGTTAATCCCGATAGGAAAAATTGGTCTTTGCGCTTAAATGATGCTTTGTGGGCTTACAGGACTACGTACAAAACTCCCATTGGTATGTCTCCCTTCAGACTAGTTTTTGGGAAAGCTTGTCACTTACCAGTGGAGTTAGAGCACCGTGCAGATTGGGCATTCAAGGCTTTGAATTTTGATATGCACAAGGCAGGCACAGCACGTAAACTGCAACTCAATGAATTGGAAGAAATGTGACTCGATGCTTATGAGAATGCAAAACTTTATAAATAACGGACTAAATTACTCCACAATAAATCCATTCTTCGGAAGTCCTTCAGCCTGAATTCAAGATTGCATCTTTTTCCTAGCAAACTGCGCTCTAAATGGTCTGGTCCTTTTACTGTGATCAAGGTGTTTCCTCATGGTGCAGTTTACATTCACAACCCTAAAACCGGTAATACATTCACAGTAAATAGCCAGTGATTAAAACCGTATTTAGATGGAGTTGTAGACTCAGAAGTGATCACTGAGTATTTAGATGATTACTGCTACAGTACACCCATGAATAGTGTTTCGATGAATCCGACGAAGCAAGCTATTTCTTTCCCTATTTTTATATCTAGCTAAACTCTTTATCAAGACTAGATGAAACCCTAGATGTGTATTGCTACTCTTGATTGTTTAATTTAATGAAAGTTGATATGATTTTCTATGCTTAATGCAATTTCATTGTTATTTATCTTAAGTGCTTTGACCGAAACTTAATGAATGATGAATGAAATTTGATCTTAATAATTCCTGTATCTAGCCAAGAGCAGGATTATGATTGATTCTATGCCCTGTTAAGGATGAAACCAGGATCCCCTCGTGACAAGGCTTAATGCCCTAATTTCTAAATTGAATATCTAGTTATGTGTTTGCTTTTCTATGAACTTCACAGCCATGGAACATTTGACTTGCTACATTATTTTTTTTCTCTTTTTTATTTTTTTTGGCTACATAGAATGAATCTCTTTTCCAGTTTTAAAAAAGTAATTTGGTTGAAAAGGTGTATAATGCCATTTCTATTGGGTTGCACTGCTCTAAAATGTCAATAAGGAGAGGAACTGGTCTTCCATCATTTGAACCTATGAACTTAACGATGGACTCCTATCGTCAGATTGAACTCAATTGAATGGTTGACATTTTTTTGGTCGAATGCTATTGTCAAATAGTGATATTTTTGCCCGTTGACATCTACCATCAAAATGTAACATTGAGGTGCTCCTGAGCATGTTTAAAATATTTCCTCCGTTCCAAAATACTGTGTACATTTTAGAAAAATGCAGCGGGGTACCCCACCACCCCGTCTAACCAGAGGAGAGGGAGGGGGCGACGGGGCGCCCCGTCGAATGAACCAGGGAGGGGGAGAGAGAGGGTCACCGGGGTGGCGGGGCCGTCGAGCCAGAGGGGAAATGGAGGGGGTCACTTGGACGGCAGTATGGCGGGGTCGTCGAGCCAGAAGGAGGGAGGAGGGAGGGAGCCAGGGGTAGGGAAAGGATGTGAATTTTTTAAAAAAATTAAAAATACCAAAATGGGCAGCTCATTGTAGGACGTGAGAATCCTTGGTCCGGCATAGAATTAACACAATCTTGTTCTTGCTTAGACGCAGGAATAATTAAGATCAAACTTTATTCATAATCAATAAGTCTATTGTCAAGCACTCAAAAGGCAACTTATGAAATCGCACTAAGCACATAAAATCATATAAACTCTATTAAATTAAACAAACAAGAGTACCAATACATATCTAGGGCTTCATCTAGCCTTGATAAGAAGTTTAGCTAGACATAAAAATAGAGAAAAGAAAAGCCATTGGTATGAATCACATCTTCTTCTTTAGCCTCCACAAGACTCATTCTCTTGCTCTTCTCTAGCCTCCAAAATAGCCTAAGATGACCTAAGATCTAATCTCTAATACGTTCTCCCTTAAGGCATATATATAAGTTTGAAGAGGAACCACGAAATCTCCTTCCAATTCTGATTCAAAATAGGTCTTCTTTTAAGTTTGCGAATACGGCGATCGATTGCACGATTCACCAATCGATCGCTTACCGATCGATCTTCTATTTCTTCCTTTCTTTCCTGCGTCGCACCGATCGTTTAGTTCAATTCTTCATATGCCGATCGATCACTTTGGTGCCAATCGATCACACACCGTTCATTAAAAAAACTCCAGTAGATACGATCGATCGATAATACAATGATTGATAGCGTATATCTCGTTTCTGCTCTGACGATCGATCGCGTAAATGTGCCGATCGATCCGTTACTATTTATTCTGTATAAAAATCTTCCAATGGTCATAACTTTTCGCTCCGATCTCCGAAGTTTGCACGGTCGGTGGCATTGGAAAGCTGACTTCTTGAACTTTAATATAAAACTTAAATCAGTCTAATCAGAGATATGCACATGAAGTTATAAAGATTCAACCATTGAAATCACTTTTCACCATATTTGCAGTTTATGCTTATTTTCCTACAAAAACCAAAAAACTACATTAAAGCATCATTAAATCTAATTAGACACTAATATAAATATAAGTTTAAGGGCTAATAAAATGCATAATTATCGTATATATCACACCCTAAACCTACATTTTGCTAGTCCCTAGCAAAATAAGACAAAACAAAACACACCAAACAAATTAAAGGAACTAAAGTATAAAACCAAGTGCCAATTTGGTAGGGAACACGATTGCATTTAGCGTATGCAACAAGCCGTTAACCCTCTAGGTATCCCTAGTAGGACGAGTTATGTCCCGTGAGGGTTTGCAGCCATGTTAGCCACAAACATGTACTTATGAAACTAACCTAATTAATCTAAATGAAAAAAATCAAAATAAACACTGCAAAATAAACAAACATATTTTTCCTTTCAAATGTAAACCACAATGCTTAAGAAAATCAGCCACACGTACTTGCATTTATAATCAACTGAAATATAGAAGCCCTCAAGTAAGTGGTTTTATTTTTATCTTGAAAATTTTTGCTCAAATATGATATAGCATGATAATATAAATAATAAAAGTGTAGAACATTGTAGCAATACATTCTAAATTTCTGTTTCACACATATCCAATGTGACCCATCAACCAAAGACATCAGAATCTACATAGTCATCGTAATCTTTAGGTTCATGATATCACAAATGCATGCACACCTTTTTCGGGTCCAACATTCTAGACTTGAGAGGATAATGCACTATAGACTTTTTTTTTACGAGACTGTTAAAGGCCCAACTTCAAGATGCTTAGGTTTAACAATGAATCAGACCAATGACTCCCAGCCAGTTGGCTTAGGGCATTATGTTTTAAGATGGACCGCTTCGGGCCTGAGCATCAGCCTAAGTTCATCGTATAAAGTCAAGCAGCCCCGAGCTTGCTTTTCATCATTTTTTTTTCATTTTTCTTCATGTGTATATATTTTTTTCATCCATCTTTATTTTGTCCAGGTTGTATTATACTCTCAACATATTTCCGGTCCAAGCCTCCGTCATATTGCCAAGTAAATGGTCTTCATGATCATTTAAGCTCAATAATAACCACGTATCAACTAATGACTCTGACCCACTAAAGATTAGTATTTAACAAATCTCTAGAGGGTATGACTTTATGTATCTAGTGTGTGTGAGTGAATTTTATTAGCTCAAGCACCTGATCCAAGAGGATTGTAACATAAAGATATTCTCAATTAAGTGTTTCTATCCTCCAGTATACTTACTCATACTTCCAATGTAAATTAATCTCTTAAGAATTGAAGTATGCATCATCACGGGATAAACTATCCAAACCTATGAAAAATACTAACAAAGAACCTAAAAATTAAATTTGTTTATTTTTCTTTTCAATGTGCAATATCCTCTCCCCCAAACCTATTATGAACATTATCCTCAATGTGCAATAAATATAAAACTACAATGATAACATAACAAGGAAAAGAAGAAAAAGGATAGAATACACCTGAATACGTGGGTTGCCTCCCACCAAGTGCTAAGTTTAACGTCTTTAGCCAGACGTAGCCACAATCTTCTGCAAGGCTCGGATCCTTAAGACATCAACCCGGATCAATTAAATGATTGCCCCATACACTCCTATCCTTGTGATCTGAATACGAAGCACACCGTAGGATGAAGGGGTGGAGTGGTTGGTGGGTAAGCGTTGGGAAGAGGTGTCCCTACATTGGCCATGGGAAAGAGTCGTTAGAGAAATGTAAAATGAAAGGAGCCTCCTCACCCATATAACCAATTTGGCTTTAGTACCTCTTCTCGTAACATGCTTTGAAGAGTTTCATCAAATAGTGGATCGAATGTGCGATCGATAGAACACTCTAAGCCACTTTCGACAATCAAAGGGTAAGGTCGATCTAGACATTGTATGAATTGTGTTTCGGGAACATAAGGTTCTATTAATAGTGCTGTAGACGGTGACTCCTCATAGACTGAAGATTTAAAAATTGGTTCTAACGACTACTCACTTTTTCTTTACTCTCCACACTTTCCTGCTCATTTCTTACAATACACCCAACCTCATTTTCAAATTTCTGGACACTCCAAAGGGTTGTAACATTCTGAACATGGTCAGGGAAAAAACATATCCCCTCTTCAACAAATTAGCCCATTGGGTATTGTGGTTGGCTAGGTAAAGTGCATATGTCGTTCATATCCATGGACTATGCCAGCTATCCTAACTGTGTTTCTATTTCGGCAAGGGACGGTAGATTGAGTGGCTAACATCTGACTCATCTGTTCTTCCAAAGTGGATTGCCTAGTGGATTGGCCAAATGGTTCACACATAGCCCTTTCGTTGGGATTGTGCCAAGAGAAAGTAGATTGGTCCTCACACCTAGAAAGACCTTCGGTCGCATTTACATACTTGCGTACAAAGTCTGGATACTCATGGACCGAAGGACACTCAACTTAAACAAATGGCACATGGTTCCAAAATAAAAGGAGTTGTGGATTGTACGGAAGATATGTTACTTCTAAAGTTGGAGTGATTATCCCACCTACGGTTGTAAGTATCAAAATATAAGGGACATGGGTGGAATGGCACTTCAAAGGGAGGGGAATTAGGTGTGTGTGCGGAATAAAAATCATTGAAGCACATATATGGGTTCTCATAGTTAAATCCATAGAAAGAGGAAGACATTTCTTCACCATGCAATTATCAACACCCTAACCACACCATCATACATCCACGAATCAGAAAAATAACCCTAGATATCCACCACTAGCAATTAACAGCCCTACATATCGACAACTAGCAATCCTAATAGCCACAACTAACACACCATGCAATCACATAAAGAAAGTAAAAACACTCAGCACTCAAGTAAGCTAAAAAGGAGAAGGATAAGAGAATGCAAACTATGGGAAGGGTGGCCCTTCCACGTCGGCGAAAATTTTACGTCTTCTCTTAATACTGCATAAAAAGCAAAGCAATTAAGCAACTGAAATAGAAACTAAATTTAAAACTAAACTACTCTAAAACTAAACTACACTAAGAATTTGGTAAACTATTAGCTTCCGTCTGTGGCAATGGCGCCAAAAACTTGATCGTTTAAATATTAAACACTTGTAAGTGCACAAGACAATTGTACTACAATGAGTATTTAGGGTTGTTGAACCTCAAGGACGGATGAATAATCTACCAAACTCAAGAGAAGAAAAGTTGTTGTTTTAGTTTAATCTAAGAAAGTAATAAACTTTAGCTACTTTAAATGAGTTGTACTAATATGGAGAAGTACCAAAGCTTCGTATCCACTACTAAACATACAATTACTACTCTTAATTATTATCTCGCACAAATTGATATGACACAGTAACTCATGTTCTTGGTCGGCCACCAATGAATGCACTCACGTTCTTGGTCGGACACGAAAGTTCATCCACTATAATGTAATTAACTCTATCCTTGGTACATGAAAGTTCCTCCAGTATACTTACTAACACAATCCTGTTCTTGCTTAGACACAGGGAGAATTAAGATCAAACTTCATTCATAATCAATCAAGTCTATGGTCAAGCACTCAAAAGAAAACTTATGAAATCGCATTAAGCACATACAATCATATCAATTTTATTAAATTAAACAATCAAGAGTAGCAATACACATCTAGGGCTTCATATAGCCTTGATAAGAAGTTTAGCTAGACATAAAAATAGAGAAAAGAAAAGCATGATTTGATAGATCCATTGGCATGAATCACATCTTCTTCTTTGGCCTACGCATCTTCTTCATTGGCATGACATCTTCTTCTCTAGCCTCCAAAATAGCCTAAGATGACCTAAGATCTAATATCTAATATGTTCTCCCTTAAGGCATATATATAGGTTTGAAGAGGAACCACGAAATTCCCTTCTAATTCTGATTCATAACTTCTTTTAAGTTTGCGAATACGACGATCTATGGCACTATTCACCGATCGATCGCTTCCCGATCGATCTTCCATTTCTTCCGTTCTTTCCTGCGTCACCACGATTCAATTCTTCGTATGCCGATCGATCACTTTAGTTCCGATCAATCGCGCATTGTTCATTAAAAAAACTCCAGTAGATACGATTGATCTAGAATACAATGATCGATCGCGTATATTTCGTTTCTGCTCCGGCGATCAATCGCGTAAATGTGCCGATCAATTAGTTACTATTCATTCTGCATAAAAATCTTCCAATGGTCATAACTTTTCGCTCCGACCTCCGAATTTTGCAGGCATTGGAAAGCTGACTTCTTGAACTTTAACATGAAGCTTGAATTAGTCCAATCATAGATATGCACACGAAGTTATAAAGATTCAACTATTGAAGTCACTTTTCACCATATCTGCAGTTTATGCTTATTTTCCTACAAAAACCAAAAAACTACATTAAAGCATCATTAAATCTAATCAGACACTAACATAAATATAATTTTAAGGGCTAATAAAATGTATAATTTACATATAGATCATTATGCGATCGATCGCTCCAATTCAGAAGAACACGCAAGATGAGTTTTCGATCGATCATCACCTCATCGATCGTTCATATCTACTGAAGTTTTGGTTACACAGTGCGCGATCGACCAACAACTTAGCAATGAATCACCGTATGAAGAGTTATAAGTGAACGATCGCAGGAAACAGTAAAAGAATGAAGGAAAGATGAGATCGCTCGAGCAGCGATCGATCGGTGAACGGTGTGATCGATTGCCGTATTCGGAAAAACCTAAAAGAGGCATTTTTTCAAGCCAGAATTGGAGAGAGGTTTTAGGGGCTTATTCTACCCTATTATATAAGCATAGAAAGGGCTCGAAAAACAAGAGAACTGGAGACGGAATGAGAGATAGAGAAGAGCAAGAGAAGGAGTTTTTTGAGGCCAAAGAAGAAGAAGTGATTCATGCCAATGAATACATCAACACAGACTTTTCCTTTCTCAATTTCTATATCTACCTAAACTTATTATTAAGGCTAGATGAAGCCCAAGATGTGTATTGCTACTCTTAATGGTTTAATTTAATAGAGTTGATATGATTTCTTATATGCTGAACACGATTTCATAAGTTTTTCTTTTAAGTGCTTGATAATAGATTTAATTGATTATGAATGAAATTTGATCTTAATAATCCTTGTGTCTAACCAAGAACAGGATTGTGTTAATTCTATGCCCGACCAAGGATATAGTTAATTACATTATTTATAGTGAATGAACTTTTCGTGTCCGAGCAAGAATGTGTAGTGCATTCATTGGTAATTTGTGTGTCCGACCAAGAACACGAGTTATCGTGTCATATAAACTTGTGCGAAATAATAATTGAGAGTAGTAGTTGCATGTTTAGTGGTGAATTCATAGCCTTGGTATTTCTCCATATAAGTAAAACTCGTTTAAAGTAGTTAAAGTTTATTGCTTTCTTTAGAATTAATTAAAACAACAACTTTTCTTTTGAATTTGGTAGATTAATCATCCGTCCCTGAGGTTCAGCAACCATAAATACTCACTGTAGTACAATTGCCTTGTGCACTTGCAAGGGTTTAATATTCAAACGATCAAGTTTTTGGCGTCGTTTCCGCGGACAGAAGCTAATAGTTTACCAAATTCTTAGCATAGTTAGATTAGTTTCTATTTCAGTAGCTTAATTACGTTTTGCTTCTTCTATAGGACTAAGAGAAGACGTGGAATTCACGCCGACGCTGGAAGGACCATCCCTTCCCTTCGTTTGCATTCTCTTCTCCTTTTCTGTTAGTTTAATTGAGTGCTGGGTGTTTTCTTTTCTTTTTGTGATTGCCTGCTCATGCTAGTTGTGGCTATTAGGTTGCTAGTTGTGGATATATAGGATCGTTGCTTGCTAGTTGTGAATTTTAGGACTGCTACAGGTTATGCTTTTGTGTGTGGTTGTGCATGCATGGCCGTCGTTCCCTTAACCCTGACCTCGCCACCTTTGATCCTGACCCCTCTTTCTGTATGCATAGAATAAACCTTGAAGACCATGCCAAACCATCTAGAGAGGGGCAGAGGCATTTGAACCCTCACATGCGGGATGTGGTGATGAAAGAGGTAGTGAAACTTTTAGATGCTTGTATCATACATCCTATCTCTAACAGTGAATGGGTGAGTCCTATCCAGGTAGTACCTAAGAAGTCGGGCTTAACGATGAAACCTAACTCTGAGGGCGAGCTTGTGTCAGTGAGAGAGATCATGGCATGGTGGGTGTGTATTGATTAGAAAAAGCTAAACTCCCTAACCCAAAAAAGACCACTTCCCTTTACCATTCATTGACCAAATCCTTGAGAAGTTAACTAGCCAAGAGTTTCATTATTTTCTAGATGGGTACTTCGGGTACAATTAGGTGTTGGTTTATCCGGGGGACCAGAAAAAGACGACTTTTACATGCCCCTTCGGTACATTTGCGTATTGTAGGATGACCTTTGGTCTTTGCAATGCCCCTGATACATTTCAGCGATACATGATGTCCATATTTTCCGATATGATTGATAAATTCTTAGAAGTTTTTATGGATGATAAATTCTTAGAAGCTTTCACAATCTCTCTTTAGTTTTGAAAAGATGTGAGGAAACGAATCTAGTTCTGAGTTGGGAAAAGAGCTATTTTATGGTTCAACAGGGGATTGTGTTACGACACTTTATATCTAAACGGGGTATTGAGGTTGACAAAGCCAAGGTGGACCTTATTGCAAATACAGTCTTTCCTTGGCCATGCTGGGTTTTATAGACGATTCATTAAAGACTTCAGTAAGATTTCACGTCCGTTATGTCACCTTCTTGGTCAAGACGTGCCATTTGAGTTTGATGATTCGTGTAGAGAAGCTTTTACAAAGCTCAAGACCCTCCTCTCCAGCTCCCCGATAATTCAACCCCATGATTATACATTGCCATTTGAAATCATGTGTGATGCATCTAATTATGCAATAGGGGCAGTGTTAGGCCAGGACATCAACAAAATTGCTCATGTTATTTACTATGCTAGCAAGACACTCAATGATGCACAATTGAACTACACCACTGAAAAAGAGTTGCTTGCTGTTGTGTTTGCCTTGGATAAATTCAGATCATATCTTCTGGGGAGCAAGATTACAATTTTCTCTGATCATGCAGCCTTGTGGTGCCTTCTTTCCAAGAAGGATGCTAAACCAAGGTTGATTCGTTAGATCTTGCTCCTATAGAAATTTGATTTCGAAATAAAGGATAAAAAAGGTTCTCAAAATGTTGTGGCTGATCATCTCTTCAGAATTCTTACCCCGGAACTTCATAGCCCTGAACCTTTACGGGATTCCTTTCCTGATGAGTGATCTACACATGAAATATGCATTTTATTATCTCTTAAACTTATGTTTATGCTAGTGTTTAGTGCTACTTTAATATAGTTTTTGGTTTTTATAGGAAACAAGAGTAAGACGCATAAATGAGGTGAAAAGTGACTCAAATGGTTAAATCTACATAACTTCGTGTGCATATTTCTGATTGGACTGATTCAAGCTTCATGTTAAATTTCAAGAAGTCAGCTTTCCAACACCACCAACCACGCGCAATTCAGAGTTTGGAGTAGAAAGTTATGACCAGTTGAAAATTATGAATAGTAACTACGATCGATCGGCATTTCATACACGATCGATCGCCAGAACTGGAAAATAGTGTTACTGAAGGAAACGATCTATCGGCACTCAAAACGATGGATCGTATCTACAGGAGTTTTTGGATGCGTGCAATACAGTAAACACGATCGATCGAGAAAAAAATGATCGATCGGTTGACGAGATGAAACAGACGATTGGTGCGACAATACAGGAATTAACGAAGGAAAGTGATCAATCGGTAAGCGATCGATTAGTTTGTGTGGCAAAACCTAAATCAAGCTTATTTCGACTCGGATTTGGAAGGGGACTTCGGAGTTTCTCTTCAAACATATATATATGCCTTAAGGGTAAACGTATTGGGCATTAGAGAATAGATCTTGAGTAGAATTGAAGGCTAGAGAATAGTAAAGAAGAAAAAGTCATTTTGAGCCAAAGAAGAAGAAGAGATCCATGCTAATGGAACTATCAAAAGAGGCTTTTCTTTTCTCTCTTCCTATGTGTAACTAAATTTATTGTCAAGGCTAGATGAAGCCCTAGATATGTGTATTGCTACTTTTGTTAGTTTCATTTAATAAAGTTGATATGATTTGTGCTTAATACTATTTCATGAGTATTCTTTTGAGTGCTTGACCATAGACTTATTAGATATGAATGAAATTAGATATTCTTAATCCCTGTGTCTAACTAAGAACAGGTTTGTGATTGATTCTATGCCCGACCAAGGATAGGATTGATTACACAATAGTGGATGAACTTTCGTGTCCGACCAAGAATGTTATTGAATTCATTAGTGATTCGTGTGTCCGACAAAGAACACAAATTACTATATTATGTCAATCTGTGTGTAATAATAATCAAAAGTAGTAATTGCATGTCTAGTGGTGGATTAATTGCCTTGATACTTCTCCATATTGATTAAATCTCAGTTAGATTAGCTAAAGGCCATTGCTTTCTTTATAATTAGTTAAACTACATCTTTTCTTCTCTTGAGTTTGGTACAATATTTATCCGTCCCTGAGGTTCGACAACCCTTTCTATACTCGCCGTAGTAGAATTTCCTTGTGCACTTGCAAGGGTTTATATTTAAACGATCAATGAGCATCTCTTTGTTGTCTCCACTACTTCCCCTCCTTGGTTTGCATATATTGTGAATTATCTTGTTGTGGGTCAAATCCCATCCCATTGGTCTAAAAACGAGAAAGACTTGTTTTTCTCACGCGTCAAACATTATTATTGGGATGACCCTGACCTGTTTAAGATACGTTCGGACCAAATAATTAAACGATGTGTTCCCGATAGTGAATTTCATAGCATCCTATCTTTTTGTCACTCTCATGTTTGTGGTGGCCACTTCGGTGGGAAGAAAACTACGGCCAAAGTACTCCAGAGTGGCTTTTATTGGCCCACATTGTTTAAAGATGCCCATGCTTTTTGTAAATCTTGTGATCGGTGTCAGAAACTAGGAGCCCTATAAAAAAGAGACATGATGCCCCTGCAACCCATCTTAATTGTTGAACTGTTTGATGTATGGGGTATTGACTTTATGAGCCCTTGTCCACCCTCTTTTGGTCATGTCTATATTCTTGTTGCTGTTGATTAAGTGTCCAAGTAGATTAAAGTTGTTGCCACTATGACTAATTACCATCACTTTCCCACGGATAAGCTGATTCATGGGTCATAAAAAATAGCACATATAGTGCCAAGTCCGATTACTGAGTGACAAGGCAATGAGAATGTTGTGGTCGAACAACTGAGAGCTTCTCTATAGTGCATATAAAGGGTTTTTGGAAAAGGCTTTGATATTTGAAGATCTCAAACAAGATTTAAGTCCTCTTATGACGGGTTTCCATAAAAGGGATTCCCACATATGTCAAATTGGAGAGTAGGGGAATCTTTTTACTTTAGCAGAAAGGCTTATTTTTTTGTCATTTTGTCCACTTAAAAATAGTAAATTTATCTTAAATAAAATTAATTCCCTTTAAAAACTATTAGAAAAGAAATTTCTACCGTAAACCTCCTACGAGGTTTTTGTAGAAAGGGTCTCTTTTCGTTTGTAAAAAGAAAAATAGATAATTTCTCCTATTTCTACTAAATTTTTGTTTTCTGGTAAAAAAGTGTCATCAAAACAGTTTTTTAAATAAAAATTTATTTCTCTGCCCTTTCTCTGGATGGATAAAGCGAAAGGTTTCATCGAAAGAAGCCGTTTACCTCAATCCAACTTTTTTTTTTGTCTGATTTTAATATTTTTGTGGGTACCAACAACACACACACTCGTTCCGTCATCACTACTCATTTTACGCTAAAGCTTCTTCATCCAACGCACCAAAATAAAAACAGCGTAAATATGCTCCATTTTACTCAACAAACGCCTCCGCAAAAAGCAGAGGTGTGCCTGTACAAACACCAGACGTGCTAATATCCTCCCCATCGCCCCGTATAAATATCCCGCTAGGGTTATAATTATGTCGATTTTTTCTTCTGCGCTTCCTCCCTCCTCCTCCGACGCGAAGTTCACGACGGCGATGGCGGAGGAGCCCCAGTACTCCAACAAGCGCAAGTACGACGACTCGCCGGCGCCGGCGTCTGGAGCCACTCCCCCGCCCCGCCGCCCCACGGGCTTCTCCTCCGCGCCAACGGCGGCGCCGCCCGTTGCGTCGCCGTCGCCCGACTCCACCAACGGCGGCGCCGCCGTTGGGGCCTACAACAGCGTCGTCCCGCCCGCTGATGAGATCCAGCTCGCCAAGCAGCGCGCGCAGGAGATCGCCGCCCGGCTCTTCAGCAGTGCTGAGGCCAAGCGGCCCCGCGTTGAGAACGGCGGCTCTGATGATGGTGCTGATAAGGGGTTTGGCTCTTCACCTGCAGGTCATTGTCGAAGCTTTTGGCTTTGAAGTTTTGAATTAGGGTTTTGTTTTCGTCAATCGTGATATCTGCTCTAAGTGTTCAGAAGTCCGGTTTATGATCTACTTGGTGTTCTGCCAGTTTCCGAAAGATGGGATTTTTCTATCATTTCTTCCCTTTTTTGAGCTTCTATATGGTTTCCTTTTCACTTTTATCTTCACCGTATTACAGCTCTTACGAGATCGTCATGGGACCGGCTGTTCACGTTTTTACTTTTATTCGTTGTAGCTGTTCACGTTTTTGTGATGATTGCTCACTATGCGAATCATAGTTGCTGTGGTTATCTTCTAATTATTGATTGCTTTTCTTACAGATCATGCTCAGAAGTATCCAGTTCAGCAGTATGGTAGTTCCCCGGGTGGTATGGCTGCGTCGTTATCAGGATCGTATGGGTATCATGGCGCGAACAAGAAGATAGAGATTCCGAATGGGAGGGTAGTTTGTTGTCCCTTATTTGCTGTGTTTGTAGCGTAGTTGTTTGCGATAGAAACCAGACCTTGGTGGTTACCTTTAAGTTCTGCTTTTCAGGTTGGAGTTATCATTGGTAAGAGCGGGGAGACGATCAAGTATCTTCAGCATCAATCTGGTGCTAAGATTCAGGTCACCAGGGACATGGATACTGATCCCAATTCTCAGACTAGGATGGTTGAGTTAATGGGTACTCCAGAGCAAATTAGTAGAGCAGAACAGCTAATCAATGATGTTCTTTCGGAGGTGGTATATATTCTTCAATCTTTGATTCATATATGGTGTGGAAGGATTTGTGCCAAGCTACCCTGCTTCATTCTCATTTTGTAAATAAAAGCAATTGTAATGGATGTAGGCTGAAGCTGGAGGTGCTGGCGTAGCCACATCTCGAAGGTTTACTCCTGGACAAGCTGGAGGTGAACAGTTTGTAATGAAAGTTCCAAATAACAAGGTAAATATAGACCCGGATATGTGCTTTTATATATGCGTGTCAAAGTTGATTGGCTTATCTTGTCTTCTATAGGTTGGTCTGATAATTGGCAAAGGTGGTGAGACAATAAAAAATATGCAAGCTAGGTCAGGAGCCCGTATTCAGGTATGTGAATTGCATCATTTGTTGCATACGTTTTGTGATGACCTCAAGAACCTCACTCTTATTCTTGCATCCTTTGTAGCAGTTTCTCATTTGGGATTTTGTTGACCATTCTTTTATGAATAGTTTTACTTTTATTTCTTTTTACATGTGGTGGCTATTGTGTCCCTGGACTGTGATTACTGTTGGCTGCTATTTATGCACCTTCTTAAACATTTGTCAGGGGATTGAAAAGGATGAAGGAATCAATCGTGTCTTTGAGAGTTTCTCTTAGTCTCTTCTGTACTACTAGGTGCCCGTGCACATTTGTCAGGGAATTGAAAGGATGAGGGAATCAAACGTGTCTTTGAGAGTGCTTGTCTTAGTCTCTTCCCCTTGTCATTAAGTGCTAAATATGATCCACTAGATGATCATGTCCCTTAAGCTGTGGCCTGAACTTTCGTGCTATTTCTTTGATATTTAAGTAAGAGACTACAGGTCTTGAGCCTTTTCAATTAGGGTTGTAGAAGTTTGCAAAAATGTTATGCTGTTGTTTTTTTCCTAAATATAAAATTTTCCTGTTTGGGCTGTCAATAATTGACATTATATGACTGTTGTTCTTGTCATCCATGCAGGTTATCCCTTTGCATTTACCTCCTGGTGATACCTCTACTGAAAGAACAGTGCAGATTGATGGTACGCAAGAACAGATTGACGCTGCAAAGCAATTGGTTGATGAAGTGTGCAGTGAGGTATGTAAAAAGGAATCCTATGTGATATGGGTTGTTTGTGTCAGATATTCTTACATATTAACTACTGTAACTAATATATCCGAGTTGTGATATAGAACATTAAGCTCTATATCACCACTCCGTTGAATTTTGGCATAGCTGTAGACTTAAAGATTCTTCCAACAATGCTCTTTTTCCGTAATTTTGGTTGTGTGGACGGTGTTCTCATTTTGTAGTATATGGTTTGTCATTTGTATTTCTTTTTAGTGAAGCCAGGCTTTTTGTTGTATTAGGGCATTATGGTTTACTGATTTTAGTTCTCATTTTTTGCAGTTTGTGATGCTTTTTTTTTCTAAGAACATATTTTCCAACTGCCTTGCTTTAAACTTGTCACTTCTCTCCATATTGTATTCTGTAGCTTTTTTGACATATGAGTTTTATGCTTTTCCTGAGTTCATTATTCTAGTTTGGTTCTACTGGTTCTTTGAAATAACTGCTCTTGCCAGCTTTCTAGTTGGATTTGTTTGCTGCGAATTGAATCTTATTATAGTAGATAATAGAATTAAGTTTGCTCATTCAATTGTTTATGCAATTATAGATTGTTCATTGATGTATTAGTTTATGCAATTATAGATGGTTCATTGATGTATCATTTTATACAATGCCTTAAAACTTAGTAGATTTGGTCTCAGCTTTCTACCTAGCTATATTGTGTGCATTTGCTAGTGTCTTTTTTCAACACCTGTTATAGCTATAGTCCTGACATAAACCTTTGGTTTCTTAAGAGTTTTGTGTTTCTCACCCTGCACAGGGAACTGAAAGAAACTGAAGCTTGTGTTTATCGAAAGTGCAGTGGTGATTTATCGCTTTATATCTGCTATCTTTATGTTAAATAGATGGAGTACTTTTTGGCGTTGTGGCTTTCCCATTCTTTGTATAACCTGTTTGTTATGGTTGGTATAACTAAGAAAATAATTGATTAGAAATGTTATATCGTGAAATTTTTGTATGTGTTTATACCTGTGCCATGAATTATTGCTTTCGATTTGTGTACAGGGCTCAATATATGGTAGTTGTTTATGTAAATTCTTTGTTCTTTGTCTTATTATGTATTTGTATGTGCCCATCTGTGTATCATTTACCCAATCTTCCTTTCTAAGGTATAGTTATATTTGTTGGTCTTTGAGATCTTCATTTTTGTGTTCCTAAAACCTAGTTGTGAGGTTTAGCTAGGTTTTATATATAAATGGTGGGAAGGGGAGCGAGGGAGCATATATGATGATGACATATAATTTGGATTCGGGTATTTATTAGTTAATTTGTATTGGTGTAGAAGTGCTGTATCGTTTGCAATATCCACCAGGATCATTGATATGAATAATATATGTTCATTTAAGACTTGAGTATGCAGGATCTATTAGGTGTTCGTCTCCTTTGATTCATGCTATTTACAATGAGGTATTACCAATTGTCCCTCAGATGAATGCTACGAAATGGATTCAAACATGTAAGCTTTTTAGTTTGGAGCATAATATTGATGAGCTATGTTACTGGAAGTCTAATTTAGGTATTTGGTAAGCATTGTGTGGAGCATATCCACGGTATCAGATTCTGAGAGAGGAGGCTTTACTTTGTGGTAAAGATTTTGTTAGAAGGGTATCTCAAAAAGTGTCCATATATGCCAGGCATTTGTCTAAGCTATAATTGTTAAAATAGAATATTGGTCTTGTTCACTCTGGGTACTCTTAAATGTTCCATACATCCTTTTGAACCTAATTCTCTTAACTGCCTACTATAATTTGGTGGAGGGTCCTGCTCAATGTACTATTCAGGGAGCGTTCTTATCATTTCATTTAAGTGCTGTTATAGACAATAATGTAGGTTAAAAGAAGGTTCTCATTTTTTTATCTGTGCTTAGTCTTTGCTATTAGTTCCCTTTGTGTATGTGTTCAATTCAATTTGTAGGATGTGGAGAACTCTACTGCCTTCCATTCTATAAGTATTGCTTATGCAATCACTTTATCTGACAGTTTGTCAGGTTTTCTCTCTCTGCTAAGCTAATTCAATGCAGCAGTTTCTAGTATGGTTATTTTCCTTGTCTTACCAGGAGCTTTACTGTCCTTGGTTGGAGTAGATCCTCGAGTGCCTTACCTTGTGAGTGTCATGGACCTACTATACGTTCGTATTAGTGTCATGTGTTAATTATACATTGCCTCTTACTTGTACATCATTAACCTTTTTAGTTTGGTTGCTGGTGGTTCAGTCGTTGAACTGTTAATGTGTTTGTTCCTTCTTTTATTCTGCTATTTTTGTGTATTTTTTGTATGTGGTAAAAAATTCCAACCTTGTGGTTCTCTCATGGAATAGACGATATTGTTTAAAATACAATTACTTGAGATATTGTTCCGCCATAGTTTCATTGTTTCTTAAGTAGATATTAGCTCCCAGTGCACTTTTTAGAGTTTCTTTTAGAGGCTGAATTTCTTTGCTAGTTCTGATTAACTGTTTTTTTCTCTGTCCTTCATATTTTGCCTCTTGGACCATGAGAGTAACTTGATTTATGCATGCAGTTTGCATGATAATTTGTACTGTGTTCCTTACCTTCTTTTCCACTCAAGCACAACTGCACAAAATATTAACCTTTTGGATATTGTTTCTGTTGTAGCATAGAAAAAGCTATTTGTATTTGCTCCTGATAAGTATATAATGGTAGGCCTGTATAAATATTTGTTGCTGCAAGTTTTATATTATGCTGTAAGAGTGTTAGTTATTTATTTACTCCCTCTGTTTAATTTTTCTTGTCTGAATTAGAAACCAAAATGAACTGATTTTAGTTCATTTTGTTTTTCTGATCCAAATGGGTAATTCGAAGGAGGGAGTATCATGGATGATTATTTCAGTTAACATTATGCTGTAGGTTATTAAGACTTGTGCTTTCTTATGCTTGTGAAATTGGCTTAAGAAAGGCGAGGATGTTAATGTTGTTTCTCCGTTTTCGCAAATCTTTATAGTTGACTATATTTGTTTGACATATTCATGACCTTGTTGAGTTACACTCCAGAGTTTGGGTGTAGGTACGGACATTTTACCAGTGATACAAAAGTTTCATTATCAATATATGACAATTTTGCTGCAAAGATTAATCATAATCTAGATTGCAGGATTTTCCATTAGCTTAGGAGGTGTAACTTTTAACAGGGAGGATCTTGTCCATAGATGCCTTGTAATTTCGTCAACAATTTATTCTCTCATCTTAAACATTTTTGTGTCAGAATATATGCTTTTTAATATAGCTTAACTTTTTCATTTTGCTAGTATATCTTTTTTGTTCTTGTATATTGCAAGTTTGTATTTTGTGCAACTACTTTGTTAGCACCCACTTGCATCGAATAGGAAGAGGATGGACATTTGGGTGATATGGCTTTGAACAGCTTACCTTTGTGGTGGTAAGTTCAGTTTTCATACTCACATCCATGTCACCGTGTCCTGTGGTAAACAGTTTGATTTTACTTATGTATGGGAACACACATGTTTTCAACAAGTTTGCCTTTTTATTGTGCTCTATTTTGGTGTTGGGAGTAGAAATATTATCTTGGTTCATGTGAACAAAACTATTTCCATGCAGAATCGTGCTAGAAATAACTCAATGGGTGGAGGATACACACAGCAAGGCTATCGTCCTCCACGCCCTCCTACAAGTTGGGGGGCACCTGGTATGCCTCCAATGCAGCAGCCGGGTTATGGCTACATGCAACCTGGAGCTTATCCTGGTCCACCACCTCAGTATAACACATCTCAGCCACCATATGGGGGTTATCCTTCACAGCCAACATCAGGATGGGATCAATCCACCCCTCAAAATCAGCAAAATGCACCAAGTGGTGGGTATGATTACTATAACCAACAAGCTTCACAGCAGCAACAACCTGCTCCTGGTTCATCAGCTCCAGGTGACAACACAAGCTACAATTATGGTCAACCACTTGTTGCCTCTTACTCACAAGGCTATGGTGAAACCAATTACTCCCATCCACCTTCTGGGCAACAGCATGGCTATGGACAGGATGGCTATGGCGGATATCATGTGCCTCCTTCTCAAACTGGTTATGGTCCACCTCCAACTTCTCAACCAAATTATGATCAGTCACAAGGCTATGGTTCTGCAGGCGGTTACCCCAACCAAGACTCATCTGCCCCTTCTAGTCAGCAGGCTCCTCCACCTGTTCAACCTTCTACTGGAACTCAACCAGGAGCTTACACAGGTCAGCCACCTAGCACCACCACTCCTCCTTATGCTTCACAGGGAACAACTCAGGCTGGATATGGAATGCCTCCTACTTCTCAGCCTGGTTATGGAGGCCAGCCCCCTGCTCAACCTGGTTATTCTCAGTCAGGTTCAGTGGCTCATCCTGGGTATGGACAACCTCCCCCAGGGCAGAAACCTCCTACAGCCCAGCCGGGCTATCCTCAGGGTCCTCCTACTAGTCAAGCTGGCTATATGGCTCCAAGTCAGCCAGGATATCCTCATACTCAGGCACCTCCAGCGCAGTCAAGCTATGGTCAGTCAGATCCGGCTGTTCATCGTGGCCCACCTGGTTATGGGTCTGCCGCCCCACACTCTAGCTATGGCCAACAGCAGTCGTATGGTGCTCCACCAGCTGCCTCTCAAACCGGTTACCCGCAGCAGCAACCTCAGCCATATGGTGACTCTTATGGCAGCAGTGCTTATACTCAGCCTTCAGCATATTCTAGTGATAATCCTTCAGGTGGGAGTGCCCATGGTGGTTATGATGGAACAGCTGCTCAGTCTGTCCAGAGCGCAGTTGCAAAAGCCTCACCCAAGGCATGACTGAAGCTTGTTTGAAATGTCACTCGTATTCTAGCGGTCTTCAATGCCAGTCCGGTAAGTTTGTTTTTTGTTTTCCTTTTTCTTTTGAAATTTAGGAAAGTCTAGTTCTGTTGAAACAGAGAGATGGTGTATCTGCATGTCTTGATGTTACTTTATTTTGTACTCGTAGTCTAAGCGATGTTTTGGATTCTAATTGTTGCTTCAGCATTATCATTCGTCTTTCGTAGTAATGAAACACATGGATCCTTGGCTATCCTATTTTGGTTGTGTAAACGTTATTGGGATTGCATGGTGGTTTTATTGCTTCATAGCTTGATCTACTAGGCAGTGCAATTAATGATCTGAGTTGTGTACGGTATTTCTTTAATACTACCACGTTTTAAACAATCATGCTAAATTGCATACTTTTAAAGAGTAAATTTTATCAGAGCAGAGTGGTTAAATAAATTTTTGTTAGGAAAATGTGATTATGGGTAAGACTTGATCGCCCCTCTTTTGACTCAGCACATCCTTATTTTGATTTTTTTTCCTTAAATCTCTTCAATTTATCTTTTCTCAATAACTCCTCCCCCTTCTATTCCTCTATTCCCTACACGGCATGAAAAGCTCTGCTCCTACTCCATTGCCAACTCTGCCCCATTTTCCTGACTGGTTACTCTCCCTCAAATAACCACAACACCCGATAGTAGCGGCCTTTCCGGTCAATGCATCAATGCGGACAGATGCCCTGGTTGCTGGTCCAAAATAAAGCGGAAGCCTTGCAGTCATCATCAGTAGGACTGCTAAATGAGCCAGGGGCGGCCCGCAATTGTTCATCAATAGCCCGAGCCTGTTAAACATTAATGGGCACAGCCCGTCAGGATACAAACAGTAACGGGCTGTTTATTGGGTGGTTATTGGGCTTGAGCTTCTTTAAATTTTATCTGATACTCCGGGCACTTCGAAGTTTCGAGTCATGAAGATAGTGACATCTCCTTCGGTGTCTGCCATTTCAAAATTCCATGTCTTCTGAGTCATGATTGCTCTGTGATATAGTGGAGAGAGAAATCGAAAATCACAGAGCAAGAACGAGAGAGGTTCCGGTTTTTCCTCCACCTGAGCAGGACTTCACCTGCTCAATCACTCGGCCGATTAGCTCTGCTTCGTCATCTCCGATGGTTTCTTCTGAGATGGCCAACAGGCAGGTCAAGGGCGTCAACGTTCAATTCCTTCTCCGCTGCAGGTACAAGGCTTCCCCTTGTCCCTCTTTTTTCCCCTCCTCTTGCCTCATCAAGATCTTAATCTTTCAAAAAAATTTGGCGTTTCAGACCATTTAGCGATGAGGAGGTTCAAAGTAAAGGTCGTCACTTGTAACGAACTCCAGAGGGAGGTTGTTGTGTCTCAGAACATCGCCGACAAGCAGATTGATCACGTTTTTACGTTCGATAAGGTGCCTCCTTTCAACTTGTAGTTATTTTGATTGGTGTCTCGACGCACTCTTTCCTTGGTTCAATTAACTCAAGTTTCTTCTAATTGTGCCTTTTACTCTCTTGATCTAATGCATGCTCCCTTGTACAACCAAAAGTTGTTAAAAGCGTGCATTTTTGCCCTGCAACAGAAGCGGGCTGAAGTTTTTGTCCGTGGTTTGAGGCCGTGAGGGAGGGACGAAGGGAAAGAATTGCACACGGGCTGTTATTGGGCCTATGGTGGAGCCCGAGATCGGCTCACTTTGGGTGAGCCCGTTAATAGCCCAGCCATTTATGGTTAAATGGGCTCGGGCTGGGCTGGGCTGGTTCAGCGAGCTCTGAGCTCGTTTATCAGCCCTAGTCATCAGATCTGGTTGGCCCGGGCAAAGCTGCCAATGGCCAAGTAGGGCTGCTCGGTCTAGTTTTTACTCAGCGGCTCGATCTCAAATTCTTAAACTCCTGGCTCGAGCTCTATGGCTCTAACTGTTTATATTTTGCAAATTTTTTTGAATGTTTTTGCCAAGGCTCGAACCCAAACACATTGAATTTACCAACACACTAACTATCTGCACTACACATTTTATATATTCATTATGCAAAAAAAATATTTATTACATATGTGTGGGCATTGATGCTGCCGACAACGCCCATCGTTGTCGTCCCCCCCACCCCCGCCGGCGGCGACGGTGCAGTTGGTGGCGATGGGCGTCGACGGGCCGACGATGGTGGTAGGCATCCACGATGGGCTGTGGTGGCACTGGGAGGCGTCGGCTTCAACCGCAACCATGGTGGTGGTGGTGGGGGGGGGGGGGGGGGGGTCATGAACTAATATGAAAGTATCACATCGTCTAAGAGTATGAATCTAAGGCTCTATAGATGCTCTATAAAAAGGAAAGGAAAAGAAATGATAGTCTTTTCATCCAACCAAGGCAAGTCAAAATAGGTAAGTCATTTGCATAGTGGAACGTTATGGGCCTTCTGATGAAAAGAAAGTCGAGTCGAACTAATTCGAGTCGAGTTTTTTCGAATTGAGTCAAGTCGAGTTATAGAGTGGCTCGTGAGCAGGCTTATGGGCATATTGACACCAAACTCAATCTGCCAGCGGAATGGCCAAAACAGGCCGGGTGCATCCCTGATGGGCTGTGATCAGGCCACAAAGGTGTTTGCTTTTTTTGCCCCAGGGCAGATGGGCTGAGCTGTTGCTCCATTTTGGGTGGTGTCATAGCAGTTGCGGTGTTAAAAAACAAAAGAGAGAAATTGTATGCAATTTAGCAGCCCTGTATATAGATATGAACCCAACAGGCACCCTTTCATGAAAGGAGACGAATGAGCACCCTTTCACAAAGGGAGACGAACCGGCACCCTTTCACAAAGGGAGACGAATTGACATAATTGTCCATTGTCCACCCAAACACTCATCTTATCGTTTGATCATAATCAACAGCTCATAAGCTCTAAAAAGTAATTAGCCATTTGATAAAAATTAAAGGCTCTAATTGCGAAGTACAAAGTGCTAAGTGCAAAAGACAAGAATAGAGTGAAAATGTATTTCCCTTCAATTTCTAGTTCAATCACATAATCAATGTGGGTCAAAGATGAGATTTCTATCAGTGGGCTTTACACCACTATTAAAATTTGGGCCCACTACTTAAACCCCAAAACCCAACATTCCCCACATGATTGAATTAGAATTAGGAGAAATGCTTGACAATTGGAAAGACACACTTGATAAAAGAATTATCAATAGCATACTGTGTATTCGATGGTCGTAGGTACCTTCCAGGTTTAAACCTCCACTTAGTTAGATATGCGCCACTCTCACAAGCCCGAAGTGAATTAAATCTTGAGCTTGAACCTTAGTGTAGGAGCTTTGACATACTTAACGCATAGTATGAACTTGTCTCTAAAGTTTTCACAGGGTAGCGCATTATGGCCATGCGCTGGTATCTTATATTCATGAGTGCATCTTCAATTGAACCAGCCCAGGGTTCCACATTAACTGCGGCCTTACAGTACACTCGTATAGGTGATAATCTCCAAGGCTACACTGTCTGGATAATACCCAGTCATACATGCCTTGATTTCATTAAGACATTCATCACCCTGACTTAGACAGTTGAGTACTCTTCATCAATATGGGAAGGAGTGAATTATATGAGTACTTCTCTAGCCAATCATTAGCTTATTTTTTCCATTGAATATTCGTTATAGGATCACTACGTAGATATATTGGGTTGCTGCCAACTATGGCTCCTGGTAGGCCTTTAAACACATTCCCCTCGATGAATTTAGGATTTGTTCTCTTAACAATCCCTTTGTGAGATGATTAACCAAGTTATCTACTGATCTCACATAACTCAAGGTAATGATTCCTAAAGAGTTCAACTTGCGCAATATTTTATATTTGAGTTGTATATGCCTTGAGGATTTTTCATTATGATTCTTGCTGTGAACTTTAACAATGGTTGTTGTATTGTCACATTGAATCAAAATCACAGGAATTGGGTTATCCAACATCGGACGTACCGTCAACAGGTCCCTAAGCCATTCAGCCTTTCCTCCATCCATTTCTAGAGCCACTAACTCTGACTCCATGGTAGACCTAGTAATTAAGGCCTGCTTTGTTGATTTCGAAGCTACCGCTCCACCACATAAAGTGAATAAAAATCCACTAGTGGCCTTAGTATCCTCTAAATCTGTAATTCAGTTTGCATCACTATATCCTTATGTCGGGGAGTGCCTTGCCTTGACCGAGTTAGTGTTAGTGGAGGATCAAAGAAGAGGTATGGAGGGGGGCATATTTGAAGGTGGTAGCATAAGACAAGTGAACTGAGGCGAAGAGGGGACGTGCTAGTTGGGGGGCCGCTCAGTGATTAGAGGGAGACTTGGCTGTTAAGGGTTGAGAGAAGGGAATTAGGGCCAGTTCGAGCGTTCTATAATTTTTGAAGTGAAAAAAGGGCAAATGAGTTATTTGGAGGAACATGTGTGGGGGTTTGCATGTGCCCTGGGTTAATACTACTAATACGCGGATGATCAATTTTGTGTATACGGTCTACATGATTGTCAAAACGTGAAAACCACTAACCAAAACGTCCAAAGGACAATGCTATGTACTCTCATAGTCCAGTCACCCACTGAGAAATTATAGGGTGTCCCTTGCACACTACTCCAGGGTGCCAATAGTTTACTTGGAACCTTTTGAGTTCTTTCTGCATCCACCCTTTCACATTCCTCCTGGATCGTCTGTACAATGAGTTTGTCGGGTAACAGATACAAACTATCTATATCTATACTACTCGTAAAAGAGCCAAACAAAGTTTCATTTTTTGGACATGGTTTAGCCTTCTATTTTGAGCAATTACTTTAATTACCAGTTTGCTTACAACTAAACGTTACTTGATTACTCATAAATACCGGGGACAAACTTGAGATTTTTAAATGTCTGCACACTTTCAAGATAACTGCAGAAAGTAACCTCAACAGTCTAATTGGACTCGCATAAACAAAATAGTCGTAAAATTCTAATTTATTCGAGGCTAATGTAGTAATAATCAGACATCACTTGACTAATAAAAGTTACACTGCCTAATGAAAGTCATTTTATGGTTTGTAAGTTTAAAAAATCACACTAATTGCCAATTTTTTTTTCATTTCAAATCCTTTCCAAATAAAGAAGTTACCATTTATGATTTTCAGATTTTACCACTTACAACACCTACTATATAGTGAATATGCATAGCATACACTACTTTTATATGAAGACCAAGCATAGTACAAAATCTTTTTTTTGCCTATAATGCATAGTATGGAATCTGAAACAGCTGGAAACCGATGGGTTATAAATGAATGGGGGGAAATGGTATGTTATATGTGTATATTTGAAACTGATGGGTATTGCCCAGCCATTCTAACGAGTACTAAAATTATTAGATGGCTTCATGGGCACATGGCAGTTTCCCTAGGTTCAGCCATTCCAACGGACAAAACCCATTGGTGACGTTGGTAAAAATCCAGAGCCAAATTTCCTTTCTACATATCTGCCCTGGATGTGATATGGATCAAAAATGTAAATATCATATGGGATCCAGAAATATCAAGGCCCAACAAGCTCAAGGCAAGTTGAAGACTCAAAGGCCCATGAAGATAGTAGCAAGGAGCCCATTTTGAATTTAAATTTCGTAATTAATTAGAGTCATAGTCATTGGGGTAGCTAGAAAAATGTATGGCCTTGTAATCTGTATTTTGACACATCTAGTCCCTAAGAATGCATATGCCCTGCTGTTTTCACTTTATTGCACCTAGAATACAGTTAAACATCATTAATTTTTTATCTACTCTATTTTGGACGAAATTCAAATCTTGTAAGCTATAAATAGGCCTCTCATGTAATGGAAAAATGGATTGATCTTGAAAATTAAACTTCTAGTTCTTGACTATTTGTCATTGAATTTATTGTGTTTGTTAAATGCCTGCCCTTCTAAATACTCTTTATCCCTGACCGATCTCTCAACTTTTGGTGAAATGGTTTCAGATGCTCTTTTGCTTGTGAACATATATCACTCGTAATAGGAAGTTTTTGTCAGTTCAAGAGCTGAATTCCTTGCGTAACCAGATTCCGTTCCGTTCGTGCTCGCTCTTGTTGCTGCCTCTGCCATCCTTAGCACATACTCATCAGCATGCGTCAGTGGAATTGGTCTGCCCCGTCTTGTTGCCTCTAGGTTGATATCATGCAAAATAGAAAGATTATTTCTAGGATCCAATCATTACTCTTTGATTAAATATCCTTCTTGTGCAGCTGCTTTGAATAGGTGCAAGGAGCCTGATGAAGTGGGTCAATTAGCCATTTTGGCTAATCTTTATCTTTTCTTTACTATTATTAAAGTGAAGTGGGTCAATTTGCGCTTTTGGCTTAATTAGACTTAATTACCCACCATTTTCTCAAAAAATAGCATATAAAGTCGTATTGTACATAAGAATGTACAAATACGTAAGGGCATCATTCGTCAAAATAAAATGGACCAGTCATTTTCAAGTACTCTACCAATTATGTCCTTAAGAGAAGACTTTTAGCGCTGTAGACGTACACAATTTCTTAAGAATTATATGCGCCATCACTTAACAAATACAAATTTCTTTCCCGTAATCCAGTCACCATTCCAAATATAATCCCCTTTTTTTCCAATTAAATTTGCGCCTATATTGTAGAAGAAGAATTTTGTGAAATTTCGTTCACAAATTCACACCCTTTTGCGCCTAAAATATAGGAGAGATTAAGTGAAATTCAGTTTTGAAACAATTACATTGATGGAAGGAGCCTTTTGCATGAATATGAAAGGTGTGTGTACCTAGAAGGTAGGATAGAGATTCGGACCATTATGTAAATCCGGTAAATGCTTCTCCATGAAATGATATTGTGACGTCGCAATATGAAAGGCCAATAAATGTAGTAAATGAATCCTGTCTTTGAAATCAAGCCCTTAATTCGAATCCCATAATTGTGACTAATAAAGAGAGAGAGAGAGAGAGAGAGGACTTTCTAAATTAGGAAAGGAAAAGGGCTATATGTGAGGCAAATTTGCCTGATTTGGTTGGGTCCTAAGGAAACTAAGGGGATTCAAGGAAAGGGTGTACATATGGGAACCTTGCATGGAACTTCTTACGTTGATAGAAATGGCTGGTTCATAAGCAGAGAGTTTGTGTGCATCAGTGCATGTACAGGTTGTAAGATAATGATATTGGTTCATGTCCCATATTAATAGTCTTGTTTGAGAGGAGTCGATCCTTCCAAGTGGGGTGTGTGCACGTGAGGAGTGATTAGGCTTCTGTGGGGCCGGGTGGGTCCGGGTGGGTCCACACCTAAATAGAAGAGACACCTTTATTAAACCGTTTTGACTTAGTCGTGAATTGGCTATAATTAAGGAGAGATACAAATAAGGAAAAAGTCCTATTTGGCGTAAGACGTGGAGAGAGTAAATTGGGGAATTGATTCCCCAATTTGTGTAACCGAAAAAGGCATGACTTTCTGGTAACCGAAATTGGTTAAAAGAGAGAAAGGAGGGGACGCCCGCCTCACCCTTGATGTGTGCTGTGAACATTACGTGAATAGTGCCATTTTTGATCTCCTTTCTCCCTCTATCTTCTCTCTCTCCTTGGTGGTGTTCTCCTCTTTGGCTATCGGGTATTGGATTGATTTTGGAGATCATATCAAAGCAAAGGATTCGGAGAAACACAACGATTGATATTGCTATCTCGTGGAGAATAGCAAGTCATAGACTCAAACACGAACGGTTGTGAAAATGGTGATCTCGGGCATATAATCATATTCGTTCTTCGTGGATTTCATTGGCACAAAGACCGCAGGTTAGTAGTACTTAATCTGTGTTTTCATATTGATTGTACATGATTGTATTTGTGTTTGTGAGTGTAAGGGAATTCCATATCAAATCAGATTTTGGAGAATTCAATACCAAACAGACGATTCAAAATCGCTTCCGCTGCGGCTCGATTACCCTTCAATGGTATCGGAGACCCAATTCTGTTGTGGTGTTGGAGTTCCCAAAAATATGTTTGATTTTGTGTGGAATTCAGAGCAATAAAATTATAAAATTACAATTTTTGATACGGTGATCGATCGGCATTCCAGACGCGATCGATCGCTAAAGGTTTTAAGACGACCGGTAACGATCGATCGGTGCCATTCACGATCGATCGTAGTTACTGGAAGTATCGTTTAAAAGATAGAAATGATCGATCGGCGGATAATGCGATCGATCGTATCTACTGTTAAAAAATCGAAATCAAAATTGTGTTAGAAACGATCGACCGACATTATTTACGATCGATCGTATTTACTGGAAAAATTTGATTTTGTGTAGCGATCGACGTGATCGATCGTATTGTGATAACGATCGATCGCCTCTTCCGATTCGGTCAATCTTAGGTACACGATCGATCGGCTTGAAGAAGCGATTGATCAGGTGTACAAATTGAATATTGTATTACAAGGGGAACGATCGATCGACTGAGTACATGATCGATCGTATCTACTGTAATTGTGCAAAGTCTGCAGCGGCTGGTTGCGATCGATTAGCTAGTTTGACGCGATCAATCGGCTACTTACTATCGATCGGCTATTTTGACACGATCGATCGGCGAGAAAAGATTTGAAAAACCAATTTGTTTTGAAGCAGTATTTGTGCCACATAGTTACCTGATTATTGACAGTTATTTAGTGATTCATACTTTGCTCTTTAACACTGTTTGTCCTATTTTTCCACTGGTTGTAGATTTTATCTTCATCTTGCTGATTTTATATAAGTTGCAATGGCTTCCCGAATGGTCTCCAGCGAATTGGCTAAGATTGAAAAGTTGAATGCCACAAATTTTGTTATTTGGAAGAGGCGTATTCATCACATTCTGTTACTTGATAACTTGGGTCATCTGTTGGACCAAGTTGTTGAACTTCTAGGTGATGGTAGTACTTCTTCTCAAAAGAGAGAGTACGAGAAGTTTAAGCTGGAGGATGCACGAGCAAGGACCACGATGCTTACCTTTATGAAGCCTACTATTGAGTTGCTTTTTGAGAAGTACAAAACAGCCAAAAAATGTATGAGGCTATGGAGAGGAGGCATGGAGAGCATACTGAGGCTCACATCAGGTTGCTCCACACTCGTTACACTAAATGAGGATGGAGGAAGGCAAGAATGTGCTTGAGCACATAAATGCCATGTCCATTATCGCTAGTGAGCTGGAGATGCTTGGAGATCCAATTTCATTGGGGGCCCAAGTGTCTACGATACTCACTAGTCTTCCTTCATCATGGGAAGCAGTTGTGGTGGCATTGAACCTGAGTGATAAGAAACTCACTCTCGATGATCTTACTGCCAAGTTGGGCTTGGAGCAGGAAATGAGAGAGCATATGAGAGCCTCTAATGCATCTGCCAACCTTGCTCATCATGTTGGCTCCAAGAAAGGTGGGTCTTATGATGGCACCTCAAAGAAGAACTTCAAGAGGAAAGGAAAGAAACCTCAATTCCAGGGTAGAGACAAGGCCAAGAACAAGAAGAAGGGAGCCTGCTTTACTTGTGGCCAGATGGATCACTTTAGCAGGAACTGTCCTAATGGCTCCTAGGGCAACGATAAAAAGAAATAGTAAGGAGGTGGAAAGGACATAGTGTGTATGGTTTCTGAAGCACTGATTGTGAACACTAACATGAGAGGTTGGTGGCTTGACTCGGCTACAACTCATCATGTGGCCATGACCAAGGAGTCATTTGCTGAGCTGAAAGAGATTAGTCCTGGGGAGCACAAGATCTACATGGGAAATAACACTTTTTGTGATGTGTTGGGGATAGGTTGTGTTCGTGTTCCTCTTTTAGGAGGAAACACTCTGGTCCTCACAGATGTCTTGCTTGCACCAATGATTCGTAGGAATCTGATTTCAATCCCTCTACTGACTCAAAAGGGGTTTTAAGTCAGATTCAAAGGTAGCAAGAGAATTGTGGGACAAAAGAATAACATTCTTTTTACTGCTTCTTTAGTTGATGGTTTATTCAAACTTGATATTTCCAATGACTTTGCTGATTTTAATGAAATGATTAATTCTG
Source organism: Houttuynia cordata (assembly GCA_039654745.1). NCBI lineage: Eukaryota > Viridiplantae > Streptophyta > Magnoliopsida > Piperales > Saururaceae > Houttuynia > Houttuynia cordata. The sequence goes on from CM077506.1 coordinate 10,272,544, forward strand.
AGTATATTGCTTGTGTGATTGTTGATAATGCTTGGTTGTGGCATTTACGCCTTTGTCATGTTAATGCGACAAAATTACACCGAATGTCGGGTAGTGGGTTACTTCCTAGAATAGGTGATGATTTGCACGTATGTGAAAATTGTTTTTCAGGCAAAATGACTATGCAACCTTTTCCCAAAGGGCAACGAGCAATTGACCTTTTAGAGGTCATTCACTCAGATATTTGTGGGCCTATAAACGTGAAGACTCAAAGGGGTATGACGTATTTTATTACGTTCATAGATGACTATTCTAGGTATGGTTATGTGTATTTGTTATCTAGGAAGTCCGATAAATTAGAAAAATTCAAGGAATTTAAGGCTGAGGTTGAGAACCAATTAGGACGGAAAATTGAAGTTCTGAGAACAGACAGAGGTGGTGAATACACATCTGATTTGTTCAAGGACTATTGTACAAACCATGGAATAGTGCATCAGTATACTTTGCCGTATACCCCGCAGCAGAATGGAGTCGCGGAAAGACGTAATAGGACATTGTTGGACATGGTAAGGTCCATGTTAAACCACTCTGAACTAGGAACGCAGTTTTGGGGTGAAGCACTAGACACCGCTGTCTATGTACTAAATCGAGTACCCTCTAATTTGATCAAGTTGACCCCCGTATAAGTTATGGACGGGTAGATGTCCAAAACTTTTTGAACTTGAGAGTGTGGGGGTCAAAGGCCCATGTAAGGTGATCAACTTAGAACTAAGTTGGATCCTAAGACCATAAAAATATAATTTTATAGGTTATTGTGATCATTCGAAAGGGTATAGATTTGTAGTATACCATGATGATGGGACAGTGGGGGTAATTGAGTCTAGAAATGTTTATTTTCTTAAGGAAGATGTAGACCTTAAAACTCCTAGTCAGAGAGTGGAACTCTTTGAAATAGAAAAAGAGAAGGTTACTGTCACTAGTAATGAATAAGTGATAGGTAACACATCCAATGAGTATGTTGAGTCACGAGCATCGAGAGAGCGTAGACCTTCAGTATTGTTGAAGGACTACTTACGCAATGCTTGGTGAAGATGATATTTCGGTACATGAACATGTACTTAATGATCCTGTCACGTTTGAGCAGGCTATGTGTAGTCCAGATTCCAAGGAATGGCAGAAGACCGTTCAAGAGGAAATGGATTCAATCTTGAAGAACAAAGTCTAGGAGATTGTTGACTTACCAGATGATAGAAAACCCATTTGGTGTAAGTGGATCTTCAAGAAGAAGCTCAAAGCTGATGGATCAATAGAGTAAGTACTAAAGCTAGACTTTAAGGAGACGTATTCTCCTATGAGTAGGTTCATCTCGATTCAATGTTTGTTGGCAATTGTGTCATACTTGGATTTAGAGTTGCAC